>RJWM01034323.1:0-19808 GCA_004363535.1 Dasyprocta punctata | reverse complement strand
CCTGGCCAACATAATAAGATGTCCCAAAACCACCACTGCCAAAAACTCCCCCAAAACAAAAAGAAAACAAAGGGAGGGGGTGTATTCACTGGTAGAGCAATTGCCTAGCATGTACGAGGTTCTGCATTCAATACCCAGAAAAGCAAAAACAAAACCACACACACACATAAACATACACACACATACACACAAGGTACAAATTGCTTTGATACTAGTTTGCTAAATACCTAATCTTAGTAAGTTTATAATGCATATTTTCCATCAACTACAAAATTCTATGTGCCTTTTCCTTAAAATAATGTTTGATCTATTCAACAATCAATTCCTGGAAAAATAAGGAATTTCATGATCAGTATTTCAAAAGAGAAAATCAATGCATTTTGGGTTAGATGGGCATATAATTTTGTTCCATTATAATTCTTAATTACGGTCATAAAAATTTCAAGCAGAAACAAGCAGCACTTTGGGGAAACCAAGCCATGAAAGCAAATTCCATGCTACAGAAAGAACCATTTTCCCCTGCTTCCTTTCCTCTTTCCCTTTCACCAGCTGCCAGGCTCTGAAGTAACTGTAGTCATTCCAACATTCCATGGTCCTTTCTACACAGGAGAGCCACAGCCCCTGTGCACAGTCCTCACAGAGACAGGGCATGGGGGAGCATTTCAGCTCCAGCTCACTGGCCAGCAGGGCGACTAGATGGGTCACCTCAAGCAAAGGATGCCACGTCTGCTGTCCACAGCTCTGCTAATGCAGAAAGTCTCTAAGAGCCTGGAATGCATAGAAACAATGTTCTTACCGTACTATTTTGTGAGGAGTCACAAAGGTTCAGTCAGGGAAGACATGGAAAAAAAAAAAAAAGATCAGATGGTTGCAAAGAGCTGGTTCTATAGGTTACTACAACTTTACACATATTCAAGATTTAGTAACAGGACTACAGTATATTTTCTCTTCTGAGATTTAGTAATATTTCTAATAACAACTTTGACCTATGAAATTAAATCTTAAAATTATTAAAAATAATGTTTATAGCAGAGCTGTCCAAACATAATTTACATCACAAATACAAACCACATATTCACATATAATTTAAAATATCTATAAATTATATTTTAAAAAGTAAAAAGAAATAACAAAAAAGTTTTATTTATTCTAACATATCAAAAATATTTTGAACATGTAATCAATAAGAAGTATTATATATTTTATGTTGTTTTATACTGTTTGAAGCCTACAGTATACTTCACAGTCACACTTCGGACATGCCACATTCCAAGTGCTCAGTAGTATCCTGTGGCTTGTGGCTCTCAAGCTGGACAGCACAACTTTGGAAGGGTACTTATTTGAAAAGGATAAGTTGGAGAGAGGTGGACTGCTATAGATGCCACTAATAGTGAACTTTCAGTTTCTACTGACTGCTGCAATCTCACCGGAAGGTAAGCCCATGGAGGTGTGCATATTTACTACTGTTGAGTTATGTAAAGTAGTGCTGGAGTTTAAAGTAATTATCAATTGTAAAATGAATAAACAGTGAAAACCTGTTATCTTTTAAAAACATCAAAAGTTTTATAGCAAGTTACTTTGATTTCTGAAATGGGAGAATTCTTGGCAGAATATAGCATAACAAGCCAAAATCTCAAAGTTTAGCTACTTAAAAGTTATTGAAATAAAATAATAATGTTTTTTATAAATGCATCAAAATACAGATAACTCTGTGTTGTTTTGATTGAGAGGCCACAGAATTTCTAATTTATAACACAAAATAATATTTATGGTGCTAGTATACTTCAAATAGATTCCATTATGAAATATCTATAGCCATAGAAAGACCTTGTCTAATAAATTATATCACCAAAATTGTACTTCATAACAAACACAAATTGAGCACAGCATTTTTTGGCAGAGAGGTGTCAATCACCTCACTAGACAACATAACCCAGTATTATAATATTATTCTCCTTAAAATATCTTCCTAGGATGGGAACACAAGCCTTTTATGTAACTATAAATTACCAAGGATATTTTATTCCCTATAAATCTTTTAAAAGACATAATACTTGAAATATGAAGTTTCAATTTGGAGATTACTATGGCTTGGAGTGATATGTCTCTCAAGGATTCATGTGGTGGAAGTTTGGTTCTCAGAGTGACAATGATGAAGTGATACAATCTTTAAAAAGTAGGGACTTGTCTTAGGTGCTTTCTTGGGACCCAATCTTTAGGGAGATCTGGGGCTCTTTTCTCAAAACTTTACAGATTTCCTATTGTCTTGATGCAAAGCACTTGGCTTCTTTTTATTTTTTATTTCTTTTTTTTAAATTTTTTTATTTTTTATTTTTTGCAGCACCAGGAATCAAACTCATAACCTCGCACCTGCCAGGGCAGGTGCTTAAGCCACTGAGCCAACCTCCCGGCCCTAGTTTTTTGAGGCAGGGTCGCATTATGTAGCTCAGGCTGGTCTTGTGCTCGCGTTGTAGCCCAAGCGGGCCTCAAACTCACAACACTCCTCCTACCTCAGCCTCCCGAGTGCTGGGATTAAAGGTGTGCGCCACCACGCCTGGCTTTGGCTTCTTTTTAATACTAATTTTTTCAACGACCATGCTCTACTTTTCCCCAGATTTGCAGGTACTTCCTTTCTGGTGAAGGTTCAAACTTTTCAAGTGGGCTTTTTGTTCCTAATTCTCACTGTAAACCTGGATGAATGTAATCACAAGTACCCCTGCAACAGCCTGAAAGTTGGGTTGCCTTGAAATTTCCTTTGCCTGACTAATTAATCTGCTGCCCTCAGAACATGGGAAAATGCAGACAAATTTGCCTTGAGTCCAAATGCCAATGGGTTCCTTTTTCCCAAATGAAACCTCCTGAGGTTAGCCTTTACCATATGCATTTCTATTAGCATTCTTGTCTTCTGAGATCCAACCAGAATTTTCCATTAAAGCTCAGTTTATAACATTTCAGGTTTTCTCTATCCTGCATCTTCAAACCTTTCTAAACTCTTCTCATGAACCAGTTCCAAAGGCTTTTGAACTACATGGTCAGGCACAGTCACAGCAATGACCCCACCCCTTATATAAAAATCTGTCATAGTCACTTTCTCCTTGCTGGTACAAAACACCTGACATTCACAATTTAGAGAAGAGGTTTATTTTGGCTTATAGTTATATTCCTTAGTTGGCTGGTTCCAAGGCACAAAGGGCATGGTAGAAGGGCATGCAATAAGGAAAGCTACTCACATCATGTTGGGCAGGAAGAAGAGAGAAGAGGGAAGAGGCAAGGAGGGAGATACACACTTCCCGGTCGTACCTCCAGTGACCTCTCTCTTCTGATCAGGCCCCTCTTCCCAAAATCACATTCAGTGGCTGAACTCTTCAGTGGGTGAATCCACCAATGAGTACTGACTCTCACCTTTCAAGAGCCTCACCTCTCAGTACATGAGAGTTTTGAGGGATATTCCAGATCTAAACCACAACAGGCCTAGTTCAAAATAATTAATCACTAGGAATAAATTAATTCATCTTATGGAGCAAGTTCTCACATGAGTGGGTTGCTCTACAGGGAAGCCGTCCCATGAATGTGGCCCCTTTTGCATGCTGCTAGTAGCTTTTTGTTTGTCATGTGATGCAGTCAAAATGGGGCCACTTGACCTTGGACTTTTAGCCTTCCAAACTGTAAGTTAAATGAGCCTCTTTTCCTTATAAAATATCTACTCTAAAGTGTTTTGTCACTGCAATAAAAAACAAATTAAAACCTGGGTGTGGTGGCGTAAGCCTGTAATCCCATCACTTGGCAGGCTGAGGCAGGAGATTGCCAAGAGCCCAATGTCAGCCTGGGTTACAGAGTGAACTCAAGGCCATCCTGAACTACACAGTGAGACCGTCTCAAAAACAAAAAAATAGAATAATTTAATTTTTAACCTAGGACTCTCTTTACAAATCATACAACAGTTCAATTCTACCCTATTTTATAGCAGATGATCTTAATATTGACTACAAAAATATATGAATAAAGGAAAATTAATTTTTGCCCCCATACTCTGCTCAGTCTAGAAGTCCTACATTAATATGCTCAGAAAAATAATATGGATAGCTTTACTTTAATAGAGGTTTATGACTGTAAAACAGTCTGAGAATGGTTGTTCTAAGCATTATTGTTAAATACGAAAATCTACAACTCAGCATTCCTCAATTCTATGTCAGCATTGTCTAAAACATGAATCAACTACTCAGTTAAAAAAAGAAAAAGAAAAATGGAAGCCTAATATTCCCATGCCTTAGTCATTAATGTATATGTTTTCACTTCTGCTTTTAAAAAAATCTGAAAATGCCAGGTACGGTGGTGCACACCTGTAATCCCAACACTCAGGACGCTGAGGCAGGAGTACTGCTATGAGTTTGAGGCCAGGCTGGGCTACATAGTGAGTTCAAAGCCACCCTGAATTACATAGTGAGACCTTGTGTCAAAAAAAAAAAATCTAAAAAGCATTTTTTGCAGAGATAACTGCAGTGGAGGTTCTACATAAGTACTTGTTCCAAAGAAAGGTAAATTTGAATTTGTATTCACATAAAAACTGTGATTTGGGGATAGTAATGTTAAGCTATAGAAAATATCCTTAATTTTCTATAGGTATAGTGCTTTTCTTTAATTTTAATCAAAGTAACAAAAAGAAAAATACTAGTAGAGATTTCTTGGGCTTACTTATGACCTTAAATTCTCACTGCAGGGAAACTATATGGACTGTGGGTTTGGATGAAGGTATAATGGTATGCATCCATGACTGCAGTGTCATACAGAGCTTTCACTATCCTAAAGGTCCTCTGCTCTCCCTACTCATCTCTCCCTCCCCTCCCGCAACCACCATTCTTTTTGCTATCTCCATAATATTGCCATTTCCATAATGCATATAGTTGGAGACAGGTGTAATGTAGCCTTCTCAGATTGGTTTCTTTCACTTGGTCATAGGAATTTAAGTTTCCTCTATGTCTTTTCATGGTTTTATAGCTGATTTCCTTTCAGTGCTGAATAACATTACTTTACCTGGAGGTACCACTGTTTTTCCATTCTACTAAAGATGTCTAGTTTGATTTCAAGTTTTGGCAATTGCAAATAAAGTTGCTAAAAACACCCATAAGAAAATCTTTGCATGGATGTAAGTTTTCAACTCCTTTGGGTAAATACCAAGGAACACAATTACTGGATTGTACAGTCAAAGTACATTTACTTTGCTAAGAAACTGCAAGCTGCCTTCTGAAGTTGCTGTAACCATTCTGTATTCCCACAATAAATGAGAGTTCCTGGTGCTCCACATCCTCAGTGGCATTTGGTGGTGTTAGTGTAAGTATTTTGACTACTCTAATAGGTGTTTCATGGTCTCTTGTTATTTTAGCTTACATTTCCCGGATGACATCTGTGTGGAATATCTTTTTGCATGCTTTTCTGCCACCTGTGTATTTTTTTCATACAGTATTTGCTAAGGTCTTTCACCTGCTTTTTAAAAAGTTAATTAATTAACTTTTTGAGACAAGGTCTCACTACATAGTTCAGGTTTGCTTTGAACTCACTATGTATCCCACGCTGACTTTGAACTCACAGCAATCCTCCTGGCTCAGCCTCCCAAGTGCAGGGATTACACCATGCCTGGCTGTAAATGTAAATGTTGAATAAGTTTTTGTTACAGGTAGAGGGTCTATGTCTAGATTTTAAAAATTGTTTACATATGTATGTCCACCACCAAATTTTTTTTCAAAAGACTATTATATCATTTTGCCTTTGCTCTTTTGTCAAAATTCAATTAACTATATTTATATGGGTCTATTTCTAGGTTCTCTATTCTGTTCCATTGACCTATTTGTCTATTCCTTTGTCAATAACATACTATCCTGATTATCACAACCTTATGGTAAGTCTTTTTCTTCTTTAAAAAAAAGTGGGTTTTTTTTTTGACAATACTGGGGATTGAACCCAGAGAACACTGAACTACATTCCAGACTTTCCTCCACTTTTGAATCAGGGTCTTGCTAACTTGTGCAGACTGGCCTTGAGCCTGTGATTCCACTGCCTACCAGTCTCCCAGGTAACTGGGATTACAGATCTCAGACATCATGCCCAGCTAGAACAAACCTAAACTTGGATAGTGTCAGTCTTCCAACTTTGTTCTTCGACATTGTGTTATATATTCTGAGTCTTCTGCCCTGACACATAAATTTTAGAACTCATTTGTGAATATCCACAAAATAACTTGCTGGAATTTTTTATTTTTTGTATACTAGCACTTAATAACTAATATTTTATTAGTTTTTTATTTTGTATATTTGCATTAATTAACACTTTTGTACATTAGCATTTAATAACTTTTTAGTTTTTATATATTTAATAACTAAAAATTTTCGTTTGTTATTGTTGGTTTTTTAAAAATAATTTTCTGGGATTTTGACTGGAATTACACAAAACCTGTAAACTAAGCTGAGCAAAAGTGACATCTTGACAATGCTAAAACTTCCAACCTGTGAATACGAAATATCTCTCCATTTATTTAGTTCTTTAGCACCTTTCATCTGACGTGTTTTCTTCATATAGATGTTACAGGTATTGCCTAGATTCATACCTAAGTATTTCATTTTGTGGAGTGCAGTGTCAATGGTACAGTTTTTTAATTCACAAATTGCCATTATATATGGGGAGGCAATTGACTTTTGTACGTTAACATTGTATCTTAATTGCCTGTAATCCCAGCACTCAGAAGGCTGAGGCAGGAGGAGCCTATGTTCAAAGCCAGCCTGGGCTACACAGTGAATTCAAGACCACTTGAACTACATAGCAAGGCCCTGACTCAAAAAAACAAAACAAAACACCCAAAACCAAGAGTAGTGGCTGTAACTAGGCTCTCTACTGTGCAGGGTCTGCAATCTGCTCAACTGGCCTCGGTAGGACAGAACCTGTTTCCCCTCCTACACTGGCCTGCTCCTCAGCTCACCTCTGCAGCCTGCCCCAGCATAAGCCTCCATTTACATGGCTCATTTTCATTGCAAAGAATGTGTTAATTAGCAACTGGACTGACTGTGGTGATTATCAAATCACATATATCAAATCATCACATTGGAGGGGGTGTCACATGCCTTTAATCCCAAAACTCTGGGAGGCTGAGGCAGGAAGATCATAAATTTCAGCCCAGTAACCTATCAAAACCTTGTTTCAAAACAAAAAAAATAGGCCAGGTATGGTGGTACACAGTTATTATTTCAGCACTTGGGAGGCTAAGGCTGGAGGATTGTTATGAGTTGAGGTCAGCCTGGGCTACATAGTGAGGAGACTGAGGAGACTGAGGCAGGAAGTCATTGTGAGTTAGAGACCAGCCTGGATTACAAAGTGAACTCAAGGCTAGTCTGAATTGCACAGTGAAATCCTGTGTCAAAAAGAGCAAACAGCTGGGGATTTAGCTCAGTGGTGTAAGCACCTGCCTGGCAGGCGTGAGGTTGTGAGTTTGATCCCCCCCCCAAAAGGACTAAACAAAACAAAAACAAAAAAATATATACTGGAAGAAAGAAGCAAACTATCTTTGCTTGCATATAACACAGTTGCCTGTAGAGAAAATCCAAAAGAACTGACAAACTTGTGGAACTAGTAAATAATTATATGAAGGATTAAGATTCAGTGTGGGTTTTTTAAATTTTTATTTATTTATTTGGTTGGTTGATTTTTTGTTTGTTTGTTTGTTTTTCCCTTCGAGACAGGATTTTGCTGTGTAGTTCAGGCTGGCCTTGAGCTCACTTTGTAGCCCAGGCTGGTCTCAAACTTGCAACATCCTCCTGTCTCAGCCTCCTGAGTGCTAGGATTACAGGCGTGAGCCACCATGCTCAGCCTCCCAATACGTATTTTTAAAAGTTTCTTCTCCTTATCTTACTGTAGTAGCAAAAACTTTCAGCACAACATTAAAGTAGTGGTAGGCTGGGGATGTAGCTCATTGGTAGAGTGCCAGGTTAGCCTGTACAAGGCCCTGGGTTTGGTTTTCAGCACCAAATAAAACCTCAGTAAATAGTGGTGAGTGGGCCATCATTGTCTGGTTAGAACTTGGAAAAATTTGAGCTTTTTATAATTATTCTTTCTTAGGGTAGGGTATTTACATTTCTCATAGACAGTTGAGTCATCTATTGTTAATGTTTGGAGTCTATACTGGGAAACACAGCACTACCCTTTTGACAAAGTACTTTTAAGTACTTCCATTATTATTTCAATCTAAAGTTTGATAGAACAGGGTGATACAAGAGGACTACTTTGGAAAAGACTTTTGCTTTGCTTTCCCTCAATTTGGAATAGTGATTGGTTGGTTCAAGGTTTCTTTAAGCTCATTTTAATTCTTATGTCTGATGAATACCACCAATTCCAGTCTCTTCATTTCATAGAATTACTCACAAGAATTGTCAGCTTGGCCAGGGATTTAGCTCAGTGGTGTACATGCCTGCTTGGCAGGCGTGAGGTTGTCAGTTTGATCCCCAATACCAAAAAAAAAAAAAAAAAAAAAAAAAAAAAATTTGTCAGCTTTCTCTGGAGGTACTGGGAATAATAAAAGAACTTATAATTAACCTATAAATTCATTTATAACTTACGTTAATAGTTTTACAATATTAAAAGGCATCAATTGAGGCCTAGCTCAGTCTGTTTATAGCACTATGTAAAGTCAGGAAAGAGTTTGAGATATTCTAGATTGTAACTCTATAGTGCCCTAAAAATGCTCACCTAGATTTCATTTTACTCCCAGATTTTATCCTATTTTCCAGGTCAAATTAAAATAAGAGTTTTAATGAGTAGAATGTGTGATGTTGAACTGTATTAGCTGGCCAAAACTGAATTAAATGACAGTAGAGATCTAGTTAAACTGGACTATCCAGATATTAAGAGACCCTTAACCCAGTCCTGCTTTAAACACTTCCAGCTTTATTAAATTTCTAAAGGCCAATTACATGTCAGTCAAGTGCTCAAAGAGTCTAAGGGTAGAGTGTGACAAGCAGTTTGTCAGAAGAGAGACGCACAGCAAAAAGTATCTAAAAACTTATTTCCATTTAAAACTATTTCTGTGCATGACTATTCCCCTTTAATTCTTAAACTGACAGTTCTTTTTTGGCTTCACAAGTTTGGTGTTTGAGGTTCTCAAGTTTTCTTTCTGCTTGGTCTAGTTATCAGTTTTCTCACATGACAAGTGAAGCACTGGACTATCTGATTTCTAAAGACTATTCCAACTCTCATATTCCATAAGTTTGGGAAACACATTTATTCTACTGTAACTTTTTACCTAGGTAATCAGTGTAAATTCTTAAAGCTCTCCTAGCATTTCAGACATTAAAATTAACAGAATAGGACACCTTATTAACTTGAGAACATTCACTGTAAACGTCTCACTAACCGTATATGTGTAAGCATGCTAGTGATTAACAGATTTAAAATTCTATGTGATACAGGTATGTTTGTGTCCTGATTCACCTCCAACATACACATTAAAAATAAGGGAAGTTAATCTCTAGAATAAATCTGTACAGATGTTCTCAGTCTTAAAATATACTTACTACCTCATACTTGTCTGTGCATTCTAATTTCTTTTTTACTGTAATTTATTCTTGACTAAAAATTAAAAAACAATGAGAGAAGAACAAAGGCCATTTTTTTTTAATTTTGTTACTACAAATGAGAATAGTTTCTATATTGGAATCCAGGAAGTTCTTGATTCAAGGTCCTTATTGATGAGAAAAGAGAGATGATTCTACCAACTGCCTTCTTAATAAAAAGTGAGCAAAGAATATTCCGAAGTTTAAAAAAAGAGAAAAAACAACAGTTGCTAAAAAGACAGTGCCAGAAATCCAGGAGATTAAGCAAGAAATATTAATTACAATTTAAAAATCAGCTGAACACTTGTCAAGCACTATGCTGCATCACTAAACAGTTGCCAAAGCACAAGAGCTAAGTAATTTGGCCAACTACACAAAGCTTAGGAGGCCACAGGGCTAGGATTTGAACCCACTGTTCAAACTCATCAGCTGGGTTAACAACACCATCATCGTATCTAATGAAACTCAGGTATTACTTATTATTTAACACTGACATCATAGTTAAATAATGTAATTAGCAGAACTATTGCCTAGCATGCTCCAGGACCCAGCTTAGATCCCTATTGTGCCTGTCTGTCTCTGTCTGTCCCCCCCATATATATGTTCTTCCTATGTAACAGAACTCTTAAGTAATAAATAGCAGAATTTTTATGTTCTTAAGGCATAATTTATTCTTAATCATACTATATAATGTTACCCTTAACTGTACTTATTAGGAAGGCTTATTATACAAAAAGGATACATTACTGGAAAGCTAAAGAATGTAATGTTTAAGGCAGTAAAGAAATGTAACTAAGGACTAAAACTATGTTCTCAGATTCCTACTTTGTTCAAATTTTCCCCACATTCATCTGATAAATTACTACACCCCACAGTTCTAAACATCTATTTTAATTAGTCCTATTTAAGCACTGAAATTTCTTTCCTGGAGAGTCATGGGGTGAAGCTATTGTTTCCAAGTTTACCACACAACACTCAATTTTTATTATTCTACTGCTTTGTAAAATTAGAAGTAAAAAATCTGGGATTTAGAAAAGTAATCTTTTAATTGCTGAACTCAAGTTGCCTTTATGCAATATGCTCTGGATGGTTTTAATAGGATTTCTCCGCACCTCTCATCACTTTACTTCATTAACACATAATTAACTAATGAAATAAAAAAGAATAAAAAAGAAACACAAACCTACAGTTAAGTAGCTTTCAAGATCATATCAAGAAAAACTAAAAATACGCACCTAAATAACTTTAAATTGCTTCAAAGTTATGTTAAGTACTTAAAATCAGGCACCTCAAAACTAGAAGTGAAAATAAATTACAGGACAGAACTGTTAAGTCTTTTAAAGGAACGTCTTTTGTATTAGAAGGAATGGAAGAGTCCATGGAAAACAGAACTATTAAAAAAAAAAGGTATGCTTTAGGGAAACACATCAATTTGCTTTGGTTGAGACAATACTCGTAAATATAGACATCTAAACCGTATTCTTTCTCGTGCTCAAAGTCCCTAAACCAGGAAAACGGGAAAAAATACCTCGTTACAGCACATTTTATTTTCATGTTACGAAAGCAAACTCCAGACTCAGGTTTTAGAGGCTCATCTGCAACGCGCGCGAGGTTAAATTCGGAGAATGCACTCGCACTGGTACTGGCGCCGGTGCCGGTGCCCGCGCCCGCGCCCGCGCCTGCCGCAGCTCCGCAGCTCTTTCTGGCTCCCACGCCCGGCTGCGGCCGGACACCTGCTCTCAGGTGCCGGGGCGGAGCCTGCGCCCGCTGCCGGCCAAAAAGGTCGCCCAGGGTCACCTGGAGGGAGGGGCGTCCCCACTGTCACCCTGTCCTAGAGACAGTCCCCTCTATCCCCAGTGTTATCAGGCGAGAGGGGTGTCCTCTGTGTCAACGAACGGGAAGAGAGTTCCAGTGTCACTGGGCAAAGGGGTGTCTTCAATGTCATCCTGGCCGAAAGGACCGTTCCTTAAGTCATCGAATGGGAGGTACACCCCAATGTCACCAGGAGGGAGTGGAGTCCCTATTGTCACCCTGCCTGAAAGGAGCGTCCCCAGTCACCAAACGGAAGTGGCATCCTGCTGTCACCGGCTCTGGAGGGCGTCCCGTTACCAGGTGAGAGGGACATCTTCCCTGTCACCCCGCACAAGAGGAGCGTTCCTACGGTCGCCGGCTTCGCGCGCCCTCCGGCCCTCGCCGCGGGTCCCACCGTGCCCTCCGGCCCTTATCGCGGGTACCCCTCCCCGATTCCGCCTCCGCCTCCGCCAGCTGCTCGCCTCACCTCATGAGGTAGTCCCGGAAGTCCTTGCTTCGGACATAGTCCGCGGCTTTCCGCACCAGCGCGCTAGCCATTGCAGTGTCGAGCCCCACGCCGCTCCTACTCCTCGCGCGGCAGCCGCTCCTCCGAGCCCAATGACACTCCGCCGACCCAGCTGCGGCCCAGAGAGCTCTCGCCCAGCGGGCCCGCCTCACGACAGTTGGCCACGCCTGACGTCCGAGACACGCCGCGGCTTTCGACCTATGGAAGGAGGAAGGACCGGCGGTAGAGGCGTGGATTGGTTGGCCTGGGCATCACACCTCCTTCCCGCCCCCAGTGGCGTGCGAGGGGCGGGGCTTCTGTCGTAAAACTCCCGGGACCTGGCTACGATTGGTGGTTGTTACTAGGCCCAGCGGCGGACTCCGGGTTGCTGAGATGTCCTGCGCGCCACGGTGAGGCTGGGAGGGCGGGATGGTAATGTTAGTGCGCCGCCCGTAGCCTGGAGCCGTGCCTTTGACCCTCTTGGCAAGGGCACTTTAGGGCGTGGCTCGTCTATGCCTTGTCTTCCAACCGAGGGTGGGGCGCGTTGTTGCCGCGTAGCCCGCTAAGCTCCAGCCCTGGACTGCAGCCCAGACTGATCTCCCAAGAGTCGCGGAGGAACCCAGGCAGCCAGTGATTAGCTTAGGAGGAAGTGAACCTGGAGGCAGTTAGGAACGAATTTAATAATAGCACAAAGCCTTAGCCCCAAGAACTGTGACAGCCTACATGCTGAAAAGAAACATTATGTAAGTCCTGCCTTCATATTGAAAGAAAGACCATTAGCAAGGGTCCCGCGTGAAGAGCTTGAAAATGTTGGGGCGCAGAGAACCATACCCTTGTTTTCAGCTAGAGAAAACCGCAAGGCCTTAAAGACATTTATCACCTTGCCCCAAGGGCAGGGAAAATCTTTCTGGCATTTCTCTTTTCTAAACCTTAAAAGGCCATACTGCAAAGTCCTCACCCTGAACTCTCATCTTAGAAATTCTAAGAGGACATGAATATAACCACACAAGAAAATACTTTCCTTACATGATGATGGCTATAACTTGGGATAATTCAAGTGTCAAAGACAGAAGCAGGGGATAAAGCTCAGTGGCACAAGGGCCTGCCTGGCAAGCAAGAGGTTGTGAGTTCGACCCCTGGAACAAGTATCAGAGACAGTTTTCTTCCAAGGCACACTACACAGTCTCAAAAACCATGTTTTCCCCATTCTCCTCCTCCCTAGTAGAAACAGGTAAACTAAATTAATTTGTGAATAATATTAAGTGATTGAAAGGTCACACCGGTATGATTTTCTCCTTTTACATATTAATACATTTGTAAGCTGGTGCGTGTGGTGGCATATGCCTGTCCTGGGGAAGGCTGAGGCAGAAGGATCACAAATTCCACTCAGCTTGAGCAGTTTGGCAGTTTGTGAAATCTTATCTCAAAAAGATGGGGCTGCCTTCTGCCCACACTGAATGGTTTCTCTTCTGTGATTCCCCTTTGCTAAGCCACCCTGCCTTGGAGCCACTGACTATGAACTTAAACCTCTACAAACTGTGAGCTAAATAAATCTTTCTTCCCTTAAAAAAAAAATAAAAAGACTGGCAAGGTGAAGGACCTGTATTCAGTCCCAGTACCCCACACACACACCCAAAGATGCCACTTGCCCTACTTTATCTGTTTATTCCAGTAAACTTCGAGAGAGAGGAGGGGAAATTCCCCTTCTGCTTACAAAAGCACAGTTTTCAGATTACTTGCCAAAGACAAGAAAATATGGATGGCTGAGTGTGATGACACAGGCCTGTAATCCCAGCACTTGGGAGATTTAGGTAGGAGGTCTACAAGCTTATGTCCTGCTTGGGCAGTTTAGACCCTGTCTCAAAATAAAAAGAGCTGGGGGTGTAACTCAGTGTGAAGGCCCTGTGTCAGTCCCCAGTACTGAAAAAACAAAAAAACGCAGGGTTTTTGTACTTCAGTTTTCCCGGTTGGTTTTCATTTTTAGGTATTGCTGATTAGACTACTGTATTTAAAATGCTTCTGGTGAACACTGACTTGAGAATGTTGGAATAATTCATATGCCCTTTGGCCCAGCAAGTCCATTGCTATAGCCATCCTACAATAGACAAACAAGTTTGTGCAGTTTCATAGGTGCAGCATTATTTTTAATATGGAAATACTGGAAACAATTTACATCTCTGTCTGTAAGGAAAAAGTTAAATACAGCATGGTGCATCCACTCACTAGATTAGTATACAGCAGTTGAAAAGAATAAGGGAGTACTTTATGTGTTGATGTGAAACATCTCTAACATTTATATACAAAGCCAGGTGTGATGCTGCATGCCTGTGACCCTGCCAATTCAGAGGCTGAAACAGGAGGGTTATGAGTTCCAGGCCTACAGGCACAATAGCAAGACCTCCATCTTCTTTTTTTTTTTAAAAGGACTTACTTGAAAGAAAAAATGCATAATGTATAAAGCATGCTACTCATTTGTGCAGGGGAATAAAAAGATACCTGAGAAATGTTAGGAGTGGCTGCCTGTAAAGATGTTAAGGGGGCAAGGTAGAGAAGAAAACTGATTTTTCACTGTATATATTCTTCTGTTCCTTCTGAAGTTTGTACAATGAACTTTTTCTTTTGGTACCAGAAATTGAACTCATGACCTTGTGCTTGCTAGGCAGGCCCCGTGCTGCTGAGCTATATCCCCAGCTGTACAATGAACTTATACTATCTGTGTTAGCTTTTCATTATTATAATAAATACTAGAGATAATCAACTTATAAACAGAAGGAGTTTATCATGGCTTAGTTTCTGGTTTACAACTGGTTGACCCTGCTGCTTTCAGGCCTGAGAAGTAGTAAAACAGTTAATTTTTTACAAACTAAGCTTGTAGTTTCATGAAGCTGAAGAATGAATTTGCAGACAAAAGGAGGAAGGTAGGAGAGTATTTATTGGAAGTAAGGAGAGGAAAATAGCTCCTGGATTTCCGGGAGGGGCGTTGAGTGGATTGTCATGTGTCCTCTCAATCCAGAGCTTCTTAATGGATAAGCAGAGCATAGGAGTTGCTCTGTTGCTTAGTGGCCACCTATTGTATCAGAAGATGCTCCCCCAGCCAGTACTTCAGTTTGTTAGTTGCCCAGGTAACAGTTTCAGTTATAGTTCCTGTTACTTTTGTTTCTTAGAAACTGTCATTGTGATACATAGCTGGTCACTATGATACATATTGTAAGAACCAATGAAAAACAGCCAAGTACTCTGCCTTTGTACTTTCCATTGCAGATCCCATGAACCTTACCCTGAACCTTCAGGGCCTGATATTTTGGGAATGATCCCAATCAGTGCCCTTTGATGTGTAATAATGGGTGTTCTTTCAGTGTTTCTGCTTGCTGTAGCACTGTAATAGGCATTTCTGTGGATTTGAAAAAACCAGTTGGAACTCAAGCTGTCTTACTCAGTTATACATCATGCAGGGTTTAAAGGAAACCAGAGTTTTAAAGAAAAAACATTTTGTATTTCGTTAATTTCCTCAAAACTCAGGAACTTAGTAAGCAAGGACTGCAATTCCTGATTTAGTAGGAAGGGGGTGCATTGCACGTTACCTGAGAAAGTTCATTGTTGGTTCAAAGTCCTAACTCACTGACTATTCTTAATTCTTATAAATATGGCTGATCCAGGCCGGGGATGTAGCTCAGTAGCTCAAAGTGCTTGCCTGTTAAATGTGAGGTCTTGAGTTCAATCCCCGGTACCAAAAAAAAAAAGGAAAAATACGGCTGATCACCCAGCTCTAACTCAGGCCCTTTCCCTAGACAGCTGCTTGCTTATTTATTTATTTATTTATTTTACTTATTTTTTTTGAGGCAGGGTCTTCCTATGTCATTCATGCTGGCCTTGAACTCACAGTGTAGCTCAGGCTGGACTCAGATTCACAGTGATCCTCCTGCCTCAGACTCCTGAGTGCTGAGATTACAGGTGTGTACCACCACACCCAGCCAACTGCCTTGTTCATAAACTAACTAAACTTTTAAATTATTTTTTTACTGTAGTACATCATGGCAAGAGATTGTAAGTAGAGCAAAATCACTCACTTCATGGTGAGGAAGCCAAAGACAGAGGAAAAGACAGTGATCAGAGTCTCATTATCTCCTTCAAGAGAACATCCCCCAATGACCTAATTTCTTTTCTGTTAGGCCCCACCTCTTAAAGGTCGCATCACCTTCCAAAACGTCAAACTAGAGACCAAACCTTTAACACATGGACCAATGGGGAGCATTTAAGATCCAAAATAGAGCTCTAACTATTCAAAACAACATTAGTGAAGAAGAAGAAATGTCTTTTAGAATTAAAATAGCAAGGCTATGATTGAATTTGATCTATTTTCTGTTAGGATCAGTGATCTCTCAGATGCACTGGACCTTAATCTTCTATAAAAGTGTTTCTTGGCATACAATATTGCCATCCCATAGTAGCACCAAGGTCTTTTTATTCCAGAGACACTTCATGTTGGGATGAGGAATGCACACCATAAGAAAAGCAAGGGGACTTTGACTTTTAATGATATTAGGAACAGCTACCCCTCATTGACCGCCAGGCACTGTATATACATTAATTCTTCTTACACCAACCCAGAAGGTAGGAGGAAGTAAATGAATGACTTCTTTCATTAAACCAAAGGGCTGCTGCAGGCAACGTTGGTTGAATAAAGACTCCCTTGTGAGATAGTGCTCCTGAATCTCCTAGCTGCTTGATCTTATCTGCTTATACTTTTTCCCTTGTGAGCATGGTTCTAAAATTTAAACTGTGAAGCAAGCCATATGGGACCCAGGAAGAGAGAAGCCAGGAAGTGCCTCCTGTGAACCTACCATTACAGGGACTGAGAATCAAGAACTCCCCCTGCCCCTGGCAAGCAACTGGCTGGTTGGAAGGACAGGTTGAGTTGATAACAACTGAGGTACAAAAGGCAACTAAATGCTTGTATTGTTTGGTTGACTTTGCAGACCCGGGGATGAACATGTATTGGGAGGATAACGGTATGCAGTGTGGCAAATATGAGGGATTTCGTTCTGTCTTGTCTTTGAAATCCACTATTGTTCTCATCATTTTGTTTTGTTCTGATTTATTGTTTTGCTTTATTCAATGTTCAGTTTTAATTGGTTTTATTCTGTTTTGTTTGATTTGATTTGATTTTGCTATGTCTGATGGAATGGGCAACTATTGTGAAGATAACAAGAAATACTATGGTAGCCATTGTTGATTTCCTATTCTGCTTCAAAGTGCTGTACCAGTTTCACTGCTTTGTTTTGATTGGCTTTATTCTGTTTTGTTTTGTTGGGTTTTATTATCTTTAAAATAAAGTAAAATAAATCCTCCACACAGGGTTGGATGCCTGCTGCCAACTCAGGAATGTGGAGTGGGCCCTGTGGGTCTCAAGAACTGTGTGGTTAGCAAGAAATACTGAAAATTCTGAAGTTACTGTCTTGGAGAGCACTTGGAGAAATGCTAGCAAAGCCATTTGACTCTAATTTACCATTGCCATCACTGAGCCAGAATTTAGAGACTTTGCTTCTCACATGTGGGCTCACACTGGACCTTGGAGTCCATGCAGAGTATTTGCTGGATTGTTTAAGTAAGGCAAGAGGTAGAAGGGATATTATACATCTAGGATGCTAATATCTCAAGGTCTGAGCCCAGCTTTCTTCCATTTGGAAAGCCAGACTTTTCCTACTACTGACTGTCACACAAAGAGAAGGAGTTCTTCCATGTAGCTCCCTGTTACTTGAAATAAGAAGCAGGTAACATGATCTAATGCCTAAGAGAACACAACAGTAGATAGACCTGGCTAATGATTCCTAAGAGTTCAGAAAGACCAAGTGTGCATGGTTCACTCCAGTTTTCACACTGTGTGGAAGGTACAAATGCAAGCATCACTGACTGCTTTGAATCCCATTTTGCAGAGTGAGTCCAAACCTCACATACCCATCAAAGTTCCAAAAGAGCAATCACAGAACAGGTTTGCCTCAGGTTTTGATGTTGACTGTTAGGCACAGGATCATCAAGCTTGGATTGAGGTGGGAGATTAGGGCATGGCTAGCTGGCTGGGCAAGTGAATGTGATCTGTCAATCACTGAGATCCAGGTCACATGCAGAAAAATCAGTAAAATCCCTGCATCTGGTACCAATCAGAAAGTGCTACCTTCAGTTGTTCTCACAAAAGCTCAAGCAAGTTTTTGATAGGACAGCCTAGATCTGACATCTGCCTGAGGACAAAACATGACCAGCATTAAGTTGGTAGCCACTATAACAGTGGTGGTGAACCTATGGCATGTGTGTTATTGTATTATTCTTTGAAGACAAAAGATGTTAATGCAGAGTTACTTTTTCTAAACTAAACCCTCAGTATTCAGGTTTAATTGCAATGTTGGCACTTTGTGATAAATATGTAAGTTTTGGGTTGCAGTTTGGCACTGTACCTCTACAAGGTTTGCTATTACTGCACTATGAGATTCCTCAGTGGCCTGCACTCACTCTGCAGAGCATATTTATTTTCCTATATTTAATAAATATAAAACCTTACTACCTTTTTCACTTGTCTTGACTGATTCTTTGTTCAGGGAAGCAAGAACCTAGAAGGAGCACCCCAGAACCTAGTAATAGGATGAGTTTCTAAAGTTGAAGCTAGAAGGGCCCTCACTGTGGCTTAGCATGATGTGGGTAGTTGCAAGCACTATGTGCACATGATGGCAGGTCTGTACTGCAGGAAGAGATAGGTCACCTGCTCAGAGCCTTGAAAGGTGCCACCATTCAGCAGACATCTGAGAACACAGCCTGTCCAAAAGGAGCCTTTCTTCCGGAGGTCAGAGCCTTACACAACTCATGAAAGCAACTGTTTGACTCCAGTTTTTACCCCTGTGCTCCAGGATGATAAATTCCCATCATCTGAAAAACTCTTACTCATTTCAGAAATGAAGGAAAGTGGTTTCCTCAGAAGAATTTCTATTGCTCATAATTGTCTCAGACAAAAATAGTTATCTACATGTTCAACCACTGACTAGAATTAATATTACTGTTTCCATTTTTTCAAGAACAAAATATATATGATTAATTTGACTATACAGTTAATATTTAATTGATTGATTGAGAGAGAGTCTCACTGTGTAGTCCAGGCCAGCCTTGAACTTGCTGAGATCCTCCTCCTGTAGCCTTCCAAGTGCTGGGATTACAAGCACGTGCCACTATGCCTGACATGAGACATTTTTTTTTTTTTTTTTGCGGCACCGGGGATTGAACTCACAACCTCACGTCTGTCAGGCAGGCGCTTAAGTCACTGAGCCAAACTCCCGGCCCTCATGAAACATTTTAAACATTTTTTATTTTTAATTGAAAGTTGTACATATCTGTGGGATATAGTGTGACTTTTTTTACATGCTGGGAGTAGAATCCAGGGCCTGGAATATGTTAAGCACATGCTTTAACCCCTGAGCTGCATGCCTGGCTTAATGATCAAATCAAGATGGCTGGTGTCTTGGTTACTTTTCTCTCAGTCCTGAAACAAAATACCTGATGCCCAAAATGAAGGAAGGGAAGGTTTATTTAGCTTACAGGTTTTGTAGGTTTCAATCCATACTCAGCTGGCTCCAAGGCAGGGTGGTGTGGCTAAGGGGCAACTGTTCATGGTGGCAGCAAGTGACGAGTGAAATGGCAAAAGGGAAAAGCCTGCCTCCTTCCCTCCCTTATATTGTATGCCAGCTACCTGCCCCCAGGTGGGTGTAGCATTCACACCACCAATCCCAGCATTAGCAGTCAATCACAAATGCTAGACTCAGTATCCTCTATGACTGCATAAGGCTTGGGGGGCCATCCATACACAAACCATAACTGCTGGTGTATCCATCATCTCGGGAGTTGAACATCACCTGTGTTAGGAATTGAAACAACTGTTTTAT
>RJWM01034322.1:0-19667 GCA_004363535.1 Dasyprocta punctata | reverse complement strand
TCTTTTGGTTAACAGATGTCTGGAAACAGAATTCAAGGAATTGGAGGACTGTGGTTCTTCCAGAGGCCCTGGGAGAATCCTTCCCTACTTCTTCTAGCTTCTAGTGACTCCAAGTGTTCTTTTATCCTTCACTTTGAAGGATAATTTTGCAGGGCCTAAAATTCTAGGTGGGTTTTTTGAGATAGAGACCACCACTGGGACAAAGAACAAATGGACTCCTGGGCCTTAATTCTGGATCATTTCCCATGAAAAGTGCGGCATGAACTCTTCCCTAGCCCCTCACTCTCCCAAATGATCTAATCAACCCCAAACCCAGATGCAGCATTAAAGCCAGTATGCCCTCACCATAGTGTCTCCAAGAATAAACTGTTGGGGCCACAACAGAGGGACAAAGGACAAACAACTCCTAGGCCCTTAACCTGTTATTCATAAAATGTATGATTTGTGCTTCCTTCTGAGGCAGACTTAAAGTCACTTTTACTAACCCAGCAAATCTTTATCTTCAGATGCCCAAAAGGTAAACTAAAGCAGGATAGATTGGCATCTCTGCCTTCATCTTGCATCTGTCTCCTTTATTGTCTTATAATATTGACTCAGTTCTTTGCTCAGCCTTGCATGTAGGCAGGTTAATCATTTGGAGAGTGCCTGTATAAAAGGACTACTACCAGGTTTCCTAAGCCTAGGTTTACCTAACTTGCCTCAACTTTCTTCAAGATGGAAGGTACTAAGATAAGAGGTTTACAGGGGACACACAAGGATCAATTTTTACTCCCAAGAATGAGCATCTAGAAGTCTCTAATCATTGTCCTAAATCTTCAGTCACCTTAGATTCCAGCAAAGCCTCCCCCAAACAGACAGCCCCACAAACAGGAGCAGTCATCTTATGGGGACTGAATTGATCCTCAAGCTCACAAGGATTTCTCTGAAGCAGTGAAACGAGAACTGAGATAACTACCCAGATTCAAAGGAACACAGGCTGAGATGATAGCAACTGAAGTAAAAAAATACTTAATGCTTGCATTGTTTGATTGACTTTGCAAGCTTAAAGCTGGTAGTCTGAACATCTATTTAGAGCATAACAATATGCAATATAGCAACTATGGGAGATTTCCCTCTGTCTTGTTTTTGAAATCTAATATCATTCTCACTGTTTTGTTTTGTCCATTTTATAGTTTTGTTTTATTCCCTTTATAATAAAAATAGATTATAATGAGCATTTATAAGCATTGACATTTTATTAGGTGTTGTAATTAATCAGAACATGATTTAATCTTTGGGAACTCATATCAGATTTGAGTAATACAAGCAAACTCTTCCTTTTCTTCCTTTTTAGTTTCTTGAGACAGGATCTTGCTATGTAGCTCTGAGTGACCTAGAATTTGTGGTGATCCTCCTGCCTAAGCCTCCTCAGTGTTGGGATTACAGGCATAAGCCATCATGCCTGGTACAAACTCTTTTCTTACATATTGTTCCATATATTAGATGCATAGGTTCAAGGTCATGAGTACCTGCATGACTAATGTTCAGCAATAATATTTAAGTTCTTTCTCAGTTTGGCCGTACTGCATGTTTTGTAGGGTTGTGTGACATTCAGTTGCATATTGTTTATGTTATATTTCTTTGTTTAATAATTTCTAGAGTATAATTGAAAAGAAAAAATCATGCATTTGTCATATAAAATATAATAAATGTAAACTTTCAATGTTTAACTTTTTTTCCCCTACATTTGAACACATACTAGTAATCTCAGATCCACACGATCTCCACTGTAAGTTTTTGGACCATGAACTCCAGAGGGTTAAAGTATACGGGAAGATGTTCACAGGTTATGTGTATGGGCCTGTGTAAGCATGAAGCTATTTAACTGAAGAGTCTTGAGCTTCCCCACATGTTGGTTTGAAGGCATTCCCAGAAAGACTAGCTCCAGTATCCCCGAGCAAGCACTGCAATTCATCTCCATGCTACTCATTAGATCTCAGTCTTTCTGTGAGCCTTCCCTTCCCTCTTCTCTGGACTACTAACTTCCCCCTGCTTCTCAGTAGGTCCCACCCCTCCATTCCCTACCCCCGGCCTGGGTTGGGATAGGCCAACTAGAGGGTTCTGGGACTGGCTATCTCCCTTAGTACGTTAGGTTCTGCTTAACTGGTTCCTCCTGAAGGCAGACCTGGTTAAGAAAATCACAATGTTACCATTTGTGGTGGTGCACATCTGTACTCCACCACTCTGAGAGGCTGAGGCAGGCCAGCCTGGGCAACTTAGCAGGACCCTGTCTCAAAAAAGAAAAAGGAGAAGGAGAAGGAGGAGAAAAAGGAGAAGGAGAAGCGGAAGAAGAGGAGCAGGAGAGGGGAGGGGGAAGAGAAAAAGGAAAAAAGGAGAAAACAGGAGGAAGAGGAGGGGGAAGATGAAGGAGGAGAAGGAAGAGAAGAGGGAGAAGAAGAAGAAACAAGCAAGTGAGCTGGGAATGTAGCTCAGTGCGTGGCCCTGAGTTCAATACCCAGTGCCACCCTCAAACAACAACAGCAACACCACCAAAACAAAACAAAACAAAACAAAACAAAACTTCCAGGCTGCTCTTCTTCTGTTGGCAGCTCCAGAGACTTCGCTGATACTCATTGTGAGCCCTACAGGTAAAACTCACAAGCGCGTGTGGCTCGCATATGACTCAGTTTTTTTTTTTTTTTCTTTCCGTATCGGGGATCAAACTCACAACCTTGCGCCTGCCAGGCAGGAGCATAAGCCACTGAGCCAAACTCCCAGACCTAATAATTTCTTTCTTTCTTTCTTTCTTTCTTTCTTTCTTTCTTTCTTTCTTTCTTTCTTTCTTTCTTTCTTTCTTTCTTTCTTTTTTCTGGACTCAGTCTTCTAAAGAGGCTGAGTCTCCACCATGAAATTCACTCTTACCCAGCCCTCTCCCCAGATGGGCTGGATGGCGAGCAGAGGCCGGGCCTGGGTACTACCCTTCCACCTGCTCAGGTGAGCTCTGGCTAAACGAATAGATGCAGCTCCGGTAACTAGTTTCTATTGAGGACTGTGCATTTTTAGGAACAGGTGCTGTGGCTTGTTACTGGCCCCTCCCTGCTGGAGCACGAGGGAATTCACTGTCCCTCCTGGAGACAAAACACATGAAACACAGACTGTAGATATAGCTCAGTGGCACAGTGCCTGCCTAGCAAGCGTACGGTCCTGAGTTCGATTCCTGGTAGAAAGGAAAACACACACGCAGAAAGCTGACCTGGTGACTGGGTCTCCTTGGAGTCTTTATCTCAGTTGCGTGGCACATCTCCAGCAGCTGGCCGGTTCCAGTGCAGACTTCCCTTCCTGCCACGGCTTCCCAGTGAGGCTGCTACTCCTGGGTATTCACTCAGGTAAGTTATGATTTATGCCCACTTTTCCATCTCCAGTTTGGTGGGGCAACAGTTTGGACCCCAGTTTTCTGGTGGGCCTAAGAACAGTTGCTGATTTTTCAACTGGTTCTTTTACTTATTGGCACAAGATGAAGACTTACGAAATCCTTACTATCTGCCTGTGAGTTTTCTGAGACTTTGGGGGTTTTGTTTGGTGCTGGAGATGAAAACCTCCCCCTACTCCCACCCCAGCCTGGTGCATGCCAAGTGTCCACTCTACCACTGAGCCACATCTTCCAGCCTTATGTTTGCCTGCTTTAAAGTAGCTGGTCTCTGTGTGTGAGAATTTGGTGTTTTGCAAAGATTTGATGAGCTGTAACTGGCAGATTCCTCTCTTGTTCATAATTGTCTTCGATCAGTTCTTGACAGAAGTGAAAATATTGACACTAATATGTCATGATATGCTCCAGATACACTAAAACATAGGTTTTGCTTTGCTTTTTCAGTTTCTAATTCAATTTGAGTATCCCTTTGTCACTAGAAGTGTTTTGGATTTCAGATCTGGAATATTTGCATATATATAATGAGATGTCTTGGGTTAGGAGTCGTGTCTGAACACAAAACTCACTATGTTTTATGTGCAAATTATACAAATAGACTAAAGTTAATTTTTTATGAGGTTTGAAATAATTTTGTGCACAGAACATTTGTGTACACTGAACCATCAGAAAACAGACGTGTCACTCAGCCACCCATGAGGACATCGTTCCTAACTCTGAATTTAGTATCATAAGCAATCTCTTTTTGATGGATGGTACCAGGAATTAAATCCAGGGGTCTTCTATCACTAAATTATAGCCCCAACCCTTTCTAAAAGGCTTTACATTGATACACGGTCTCACCATGCCACCAAGTTACCCAGAGCCTGGTATTTGTGATCCTCCTACCTCGGCCTCCCAGAATGCCGGGATTACAACATGCATGACTGTACCTTACACTTTTCCCCACATAAATATTTAAGAGTCAGCTGTTAACAGATGTGGAGTTTTCATTTGTGAAGTCATGTTCAAGTTTAAAAAGTTTTGGATTTTGGAGCATTTCAGATATCTGGACTAGGCATACTCAGCCAGTATATGTCAGACACTGCAGATGTAGTATTTGCCCCATGGTGTCTGCCTGCCTGGAGAGGGTCCATTCATCTTTCAAATGCTCACCTCAGATGGTCCCTGCTCTGCAAATCTCAGTGCGTAGCAAATTTCTAGAGAGGTGGGAGAGACATCATAAGGCTCTAGCGTTCTTGGTTTTGAATTAGACCAAAATGCAGATAGGTAGGACAGGTGTATCAGGGAAAGGTATCACCCTATCTAGGTTTCATATTTATATTTCATTTCATTTCATTTCATTTCATTTCTTTCTTTTTTTCTTTCTTTCTTTCTTTTTTTTTTTTTTTTTTTTTTTTTTTTTTTTTTTTTTTTTTTTTTTTTTTTTTTTTTTTTTTTTTTTTTTTTTTTTTTTTTTTTTTTTTTTTTTTTTTTGCACTAGAGATTGAACCCAGGGTCTTTGCACTGAGCTACATGTACAACCTTTTTAAATTTTTTATAGTGAGACAGAATCTTGTTAAATTTCCCAGACCAAGCTGGAAATTTCCATTCTCTTGCCTCAGTCTCCCAGTGCTGAGGTTGGAGGCATGCACCACCACACCTGGCATGGATTTTATGCTTTTGCCTTCTGCCCTGCAGAGCTGTCTTGAGGTTCCTATTATAATTTGCAACTCCAAGCTGATAAAGGGGAGGGATAGGTCCTTGGGTGGCAGCCTGAAAAACAGAAGATGATGCCGTGTCACTTAGGGAGATGCATTAAGATAAATGAATGAGGAATTTTTGCCGCAGCTCCGTGACCTCTGCATTCATCCTGGGCAGACTTACTCTTCCTCCATCAATCTAAAACATTTCCTTTGTTCCTAATAATAACAAAGCCTCAGACTTAAATTTGACTAGGAGTCAGCAGCCAAAATGGATACCCCCATGTTTACTCTATTTGCATCAATGTTCCATGGTGTTTGCAAACAAAGAATATACAGAAGGCTATGAAAGGTATCTGAGCAGTAAGTGACTCTGCGTTTGTTTCTGTTTTAATCTAAGAGGTTGGGCTAAGTGGGTGCTGTTTCCTCTGGGCTCCAAATGACAGTGATTCTGTGTTGCTATGGGGATGAGATTATATGATTCAAATGCACAGCATGTTCCATTGCTAAGATAATTATAGACATCTTCATCTCCTCTATCAGGTGCTGCTTTGTCACAGATTTTAGCCATGGAGACACTGAACTAGACAGAGGACAAGCGAAAGAAAGAAAAATGAGCTTTGTGGAAAGTTTTAAAGGAAGTGAAAAGTTCACTTGCTAAGACACTCTGGGTGACTTCATGGTGACAGCTAATGAAATGGATGGCATGGTTATTCATGTCCTTTTTGGGAACTGCTGTTTCTTGGCAGCCTGATGATAAGAAGGCTAGGTGGCTTGCTTAGCCACCAGTGAGCATAGAGACCCAGAAGGCTGGGTGTTTCAGAAGGTGTTAGAAGCATTCAGGCTCATAGTTAATGGGTCTGGGGAGGTAGTAGAAGAAGATGTGAAGGAACTTTCCGAAATGATGGACATCTATATCCTGATTGGGTTTTAGTTACATGGATATTGTGTTAGTTGAAACTCAACAAACTGCACACTTACATTCTGGGCATTCCCATAAAATGTGTATTTTTATTTCAGTAAAAGTAATCCTTCACACTGGATAGAAAGAAGACAGCCTTGGAGATATACAGAACAGCCCTAGAATGTTTCTAAGAATTTAAAAAATCTGTATCTTAGTCATTTTTCTGTTGCTTGGACAAAATACCCAACACCTACAACTTAGACAAGGAGTGCAGGTCATGGTTGGCTGGCTCCATGGCAGAAACAGGATGGTAGAGGGGTGTGGTGGAGGAAAGCTGTTCAATCCAGGGAAGCCGGGAAGCAGGGAGACAGGAAGGAAAAGAGGTGAGAATCGCTCTTACAGGTCACACTCCAGTGACCCACCTTCTAATGGTACATTCAGCTATGAACTGAGGAATCCACTAATTAGTGAGTACAGCATCCCCTTGAACTAATTATCTTCCATACACATGAGAATTGGGGGGACGTTCTGAATCTCAACCATACCAGTGTGGGGTGGAGTTAGTTTAGTGCTGACTGCAGTATGCCTTGCTTGCTTTTGCAAGGTGAGGGATGGAGTTTGATAAGATACAAGTATTTTTCTGCTATTTTTATCCTTGGAGGAGTCCTGACAGCACAGCATGGCTCAAAAGACACACAGTGTCCCTGTGGGTGTAGAACTTGGGGGTGGAGCTCATGCATAGCATGCCCAAGGCCCTGAGTTCCATCCCTGCTGCAGCCAAAACCCAAAAACCAAAACCAAAACCAAACCAAACAAAACAAGACATAGCCAATGCAGTTAGAAAAGAAAGCATATGAATTGGAGAAAAGGAGTAAAATTTAGATCTGTGTCTAAGTAATACAATTCATGTAAGGCCAGAGATCAATATGTTCTTTAATTCTCTTTTGATGAATATATCCACCCACCATCTCTTCTCTCTCTCCAACCTTTTGTATTTTAGCATTTTATTTGTTGAATGCCAAGAGACTGCAGAATTTCCCACAGCCTGGATTTTGCACGTGCTTCATTTAGGGAGCATTTGACGTATTTTTTTCTGCTTCCTTTTGTATTCGGTAATCAGATCCAAGCTGATCCTTCCCTCCCCCACCCAGGTTAAGCATAGGTTATATTCTATATGACCATCTAGATGGACAGAATGTCTGATTTTCTTATTTTTTCAAAAAGATGCCAACACTAGCTGGTGATCACTAGTTCATTAAGGATTAAAAATAAATGACAAATATTCTATTCCTATAGAGGTTTTATTTACTGTTGTTTGGTTACTTGGAAGCATCATTTATGTAGGAACAATGAGATAAATGATTTTCTCCCCCTTGTTTACTGATTTTCAAAATAATGATCTGAATCACCTAGCATCTTCCTGCGTGATTAATGAACATGTTTTCAGTGTGTTGATAAATGCTGAGCCTTCTGCCTCTCAATGTGTCTCTCTGACAATGAATGAGATAAGGCAACTTTTCAAACATTTAAGGGAATTTGCTCTTTCTTTTTTCAGTAAACTCTGCTCACATCTAGTATCCATTTTTTTATACTAGGTTTTTAGACAAGAGTTCTTTGTGTACTAGGCATAGCTACTCTCTGTCTATGACATATATCACTAATATTTTCCCAGTACGTCATTTGTTTGTTTTACCATGGTCATTTGTGTAACTGTTTTCCCTTCTTTTTTTATATAGTCAAATGTATTAATCTTTTCCCCTTATTGTTGTGAATTTTGAGTCTTCATTAGGAAAGTTTTCTATATTTCAGTTGTATAACAATTTCTCAATCTTACCTCCTAATATTTACGTGGCTTCATTTCAAAATTTTATACTGAAGTCTTCGGTTCATTTAAAATGTATTAGATATATGGTATGGAGGATGGATTTAATTTTATTTCTTTCCATAATGGCAGATATAGCTCAGTGGCACAGTGCCTGCCTGGCAAGTGTGAGGTCATGAGTTCAATTCCTGGTACCAAAAAAAAAAAAAAAAAAAAAAAGTTTTGTTCTGCTTTGGCAGCACGTATACATAAGGCCAGTCAGTTTTACCAGGATTCCGTATTAGGAAGTCCTTTATCCTCTCCCTGGTTTGGGCTATGAACAAGCTGGTATCTCATCATTTATTTGAGAAGCTGCTTTCTTCTGAGAATTATCTGCCTATTCTTGTTTTATCCAAATTGCAATCAACTGTTTCTGACTTGAGGGAAGAAACTAATGCTATTCTTATTGAGCTTGTGTTAAATGTATTGGTTGACCCAGTGAGGATGAACATCTTCAGGAGACTAAATCTTCTCTCCAAGAGTATTGATGAGTTCTATTTATATGGGACTCTGCCAGACTTAACGTGGCACTTGCCCAACAAGGCGCTGACCCCTAAAACAACAGTATGTCTCTCCTACACTAACACCCATGCTCCTCTTCTGGTCCCAAAACAACAAACTTCTTGTCTCCTTTTCATGCATGTGCCAAAGGTCCTCCAGTTCTCCCTCCCAACACCGTCCACTCACATAATCTCCACCCGCTACACCAAAAAGTCCTCCAGACCTCTCCCAACATGATTAACTGTCTGATAGATTTTTCTTTGGTGCAGTAGAAACGCAAGAGTAAAGAAAGGAAAAAAGAAAAAGGCCTTTACTGCAGGCATGGGAAGGCTGCAGGAGAGTGCAAGATCCTCTCAGGGCATACAAAGAAGCCCTGAGGTTTCATTTGGTTTGACAGGGGGTGGAATTTGAAGGGCTGGGCAGAATGATCACTGATTGGGGTGTGTTGGCACGTGTAGGAAAAGCGGTAAGTTTGATTTTGGGCTTGGAAGAAGAACGTGGGAATCAGCATTGAAGGGAGGCATTGTCCAGTACCATAATGGGCAGGCGACATGCTGGGCCTGGCAGCGCTTCACGTGGGCAGAACCCATCCCTGTCCACTCATGCAGTTTCTATTCCTATCCCAATCCCATAAAAGCGATTCCCCAGCTTTGTCTCCTTTGAGGGTCCTCGTAATCTCCAGCAGCCCTCCCACACGGGCAATAAAGTCTTTCATTTATCCCTGTCTTTGTCTCTCAACTGCACCAAAAAAACCTAACAAATATGACACGTCTTCCTATGTTCAAATCTCCATTTTTGTCATTCAGGTGTTTTTATAGTTTTCCAGGCCTTATTGGAGATTGCAACCAGAGTCTTTGCACTGAGCTACATTCCAATGCCCCCAAGAAAGGATTTTGCAAAGCTGCCTGGACTGGGTTTAAACTTGTGATCCTCTTGCCTCTGCTTACCAGAGTGCTGGGATTACAGGTGTGCACCAACATGCCCAGCTCTAACTCTAAGGTTTTTGCATTAGTATTTCATAAATAAGTTTGGACTGAAGGTTTCTTTTGGGTGTATAATCTTTATCAGTCTTTGACATAAATGACACTCTTGCTTCAGAGATAGATTTTGGAAATGTTCTTTGTTTTTTTATGTTCTGTAATACTGTAGTTTGAGAACAGCTGGCATTATATGATCTCTCAAGTTTTGGTGTAATTTCTCTGGCATGATGTGGAATTTATATATGGGAGTTATTTATTTTTATCTGTTTCACCTATTGTAATCAGTATACCTGAAATTTCTGCCTCTGTTAGGATCAGGTTTTTTTTTTCTTAAGACAGGATTTCACTATGTAGTTCATGTTGGCTTTGAATTCACTATGTAGGCCAGACCGGCCTTTAACTTGTGATGATCTTCCTGCCTCAGCCTCCCAATTACTGGGATTACGGATGTATTTTTCTAGAAAATCACAAATTTCTTTTATGTTTTCTAATTATTTGCACAGAGTTATATAAAATAAAGGACTATCCAGATTTTCTAATGATTTAATTAATATTGCCTAGCAATTTAGTGGCAATAACTATCTTATGGATGTCATAGGATGCCATTTGGATTACAAAATGAAACTTGGATTCAAAACGCTATAGTGACTGTCAATATTTTCTTGATTTTGTGAGTGCGGGGCTACAGCCACAGGCAATTTTTCCTTGAAGTTATGCTTGACATTCTTTCACTTTCACCTCACTTCACATTCATCAGCTAATCTTTTTGACTCAGATCTCAAAGTACATAAAATATGCAATTCCATCTCATAACTTCCCTATTACCCTGACTGATGCTACTTGGATTTCTGCAAGTTTTTTTCTTTCTTTCTCTTTTTTTCATACCAGGAATTGAACTCATGACTTCATACTTGCCAGGCAGGTGCTGTGCCACTGAGCTCTATCCCCAGCCCTGCAATAGTTTTTGAATTACGTCTTCACGTCATTTTCACATTTTTATGTCGGGTATCTTTTTTTATTTTTTATTTTGGTACCAGTGATTGAACTCACAGCCTCATGCTTGCCAGGTAAGCATTTATACCGCTGAGCTAAATGCCCAGCCCAAGTGGGGTATCTTTTTTTGATGGTATTAAAGATTGAACCCAAGGGTGCTCTGCCAGTGGCCAATATTCCCCCTCCTTTTTACTTTATTTTGAGGCAAGGTCCTGAAGTTGCCCAGGCTGGTCTGGAACTTTTGCTCTTTATGCCTCAGCTTACTGAGTTTCGGGGATTATAGGTGTGCCCCACTGTGCCTGCTGGTTTATCTTTCTTCTGCATACATATATACGTATATATGTACATACATACATGTGTGTATGTTTGCATGTATATATGTATGTATGGTGACACTTAAATCCAGGGTCTTTGCACTGAGCTAATCCCCAGCCATTTTAATATTTTATTTTGGTGTGAGGTCTTGCTATATCAGTAAGTTGCCCAGTCTTGTTTCAGGTTTGCAGTCCTCTTGTCTCATCCTCCAGGGTGGTGGGATTACAGGCATGCTTCTCCATGCCCAGCCAGTTCGTTTCTTTATTGAATATAAGTGGTACTCATATATGTTTGGTCTTCCGTGACATGAGAGAGAAAAGAGCGACAGTGAGAGAAGAGGACTTTATTGTGGGCACGTGAGGGCTGCCAAAGAGAGGCAGCCACCCTACGGAAGCTTCTGGAAAAAACCGCGGGTTTTATTTGGAATTTGTCACGGGGCAGATTTAAAGAGCGGGCAGAATGACGAATTGACAGCTGATTGGAGGAGCCTTTGCGCGTGCGCAAAAAGTGGGAGGTTTGACTTGTGGGTTTGCTAGAAGAACTCAGGGAGGTGCTGTCCAGTGCCAAAGGGAGCCCGCGCATGGGGAAAAACCTGTCAATATATACACACAACATTTATCTGCTCTCTATATTGTAAACTCCATCTCCTCAATGTTAACTTTGTAACATTAGGGTGGTGTTGGTACATAATTTTTTCTCATTTAAATATCAGCTTAATAAGCTCTCAGAACATGGTCCTTGCTTCAGATGGCTTTTTTAAATGAATAAATTGTTTTTAATAGAGGTTTTAGGTTCAAAATTGGATAGAAGGCACAGAGAATTCCCATGTATCCCTTGTTCCCATATAACACAACCTTCCTCATTATCAACATCCTGTGCCAAGGTGGTGCATTTGCTACAATCAATGTACCTACATGGGCAAGCATCATCACCCCAAAACCAAATTACACTAGAGTTCACTCTTGCTGTTGGATATTTATAAATTTAGACAAATGCATTATAATAGAAACTCACTATTATAATGTCATACAAAGTAGTTTAGAGCCCTAAACATCCTTGGTTGTCTGCCTAGTCATCCCCCTCTCCCCACCAACCTCTGATAACCACTGTATTAGCCTTCCCATTGCTGGGACAACTTACCTAACATGCACAATTTAAAGGAGGCAGGTCTATTTGGCTCATGGTCTCAGAGGGTTCAGTAAATCATCTGCTGGCTCCAAGGCAGGGATGTCAGGGTAGAAGGATGTAGCACAGTTCATGGTGACCAGGAAGCAGAGCAGGGGACTAGTGACAGAGAATGTTATGGTTTATACATTGTGTCAACTTGAGAAGTTTAGAAGCTTAGTTAAGTAACTCAGCAACTCTACATCCTGGGGTGTAGAGGACAAGCAGTTACCTGTTCATTGTATCAATTTGAGAAGGTCAGAAGTTTAACTGAGAGACTCAGAAGGGAGCCAGGGTTCTTACTTTGTAAACATTCTCAGCCTGTGCAAGAGGAGGGCAGGCAGATGGTGTTAATGCTACACTCACCCTGGGGGGGGGTGCTGTCCTGAGTAGAATATAAGGGAGGAGAAGAGGCTTGCTCTTGCCCCTTTTTGCTCTGGCTGCTGCCTTGAAGTGTTGCCTCAGTGCCATGCCACCCTGCCTTGGAACCAGCTGATTGTGGACTGAAACCTCCAAAAACTGTAAGCTAAATAAACCTTTTCTTCCCTAATTTTGGGTGTCAGGTGTTTTGTCTCAGCAACGAGTGAAAAGTAACTAAGGCAGAGAGAAATGTGCCAGCGATCATAGACAGTAACCAAGATCGCACCTCCATGACCCACCCAGACACACTCAGAAGAGTGCTTTACAAATTCCCTGGTATGTCCAGTCAAGTTGATGTATCATGATTAATGTTCACAACCACTGATTCAGAGCTTTCACTCTTCTAGATATGATATTGATGGAATCATACAGTCTTTCTAGATTGACTTCCTTAATTTAAATAATTTGCATTGATGGGCCATTTTCATTCATTTGTGCTTCTATAACAAAATATCTGACATATAAAGAAGAAAACTTAATTTTTTCACCGTTCAGGAGGCTGAAAGCTTTCAAGATCAAGGTCCCAGTAGGTTTATATGTGAGCTGCTCTCTGCTTCCGAGATTGAGAGTACTGTGGGGTGTGTGTGAGGTGGGACACTATCTTTACATGTCAGACAGAAGTACAGTAAGGCTGAAGCTCTGTGAAGCCTCTTTGATAAGGACTTGGATCCCACTCATGAGGGATGAGGTCTCCTGGCCTCATTACCTCTAAAGAACCCACCTTGATACCATCAAACTGACAGTAGTATTTGAATCTTGGAGAGGGCACATTCAGTCCATAGCAGGGGTTTTCCACATCTTTCCATGGTCTGGAAGCACATTTCTTTTTTGTGTGCTTGGAAATAGTCCATTGTATAGGTGTACTAGTTTATCCACTACCTACTAAAGATGCCATTTTTGCTTCTACATTTTGTCAGTTATAAATAAAACTGCTATACTTACATCCAGATTTTTGTGTGGACAAAAGTTTTCAGTTCATTTGGGTGAATACGAAAGAATGTATGATAAGAATATGTTTAGTTCGGCAAGACACTGTCAAACTGTCTTCCAAAGTGGTTGTACCATTTTGCATTCTCACCAGCTGTCAAAGAGTTCCTGTTGCCCCATATCCTCACCAGCACTTGGTATTGTCAGTGTTTTGGGTTGTGACCATTCTAATAGATGTGTAGGGGGTAATATGCTGATATTTTCATTTGCAGTTCCCTGATGGCATGTCATTGCTAGAAAGGTCTGCTGCCAATAAATTTCCTCAATTTTTGTTTGTCAGAATAAATTTTTATTACTTATTCACATTTTAAGGATAATTTCTCAGAGTACAGATTGTTGGTTAGTAGTTTTTTGTTTTTCTCTCTAGATTAACCTTGTCTATACATTAGAGATAATTCTTACCCTAGGTTCTCTATAGGTATAGGTATAGGTGTAGGTGTAGGTGTAGGTGTAGGTGTAGGTATAGGTATAGGTATAGGTATAGGTATAGGTATAGGTACAGGTACAGGTAGGTGCAGGCAGGTGTAGGTATAGGTATGGGTACAGGTGTAAGTATATGTAGGTTTATTTCCTCTAACTTCTTTCAAGTTTTTTTTTTTAGTACTAAGGATCGAGACCAGGGGCTTACTGAGACCCACCCTTTTGAAACAGGATCTAGGGTCTTGCTACATTACCAAGGCTAAGGTCAAAGTTGCAATCCTCCTGCCCCAGTCTCCCAGATTATAGGCATGTGTCACCATAACCAGCTTTTTCTTATCTTTGATTATCTGTAGTTTCAATGTGGTATGTTTAGGTATAGATTTTTGGCACTTATTCTGCTCTGTGTTCTCCGAGCTTCCAGGTGTATATTTTTGTATTTGATGTTATTGGAGAAATCCTCCATCATAATTTCTTCAACTGTTGCTTTTATTCCTTTCACTCTTCCTCTTCTGGTTTCCCATTATAGATACGTTACATGTTTATAGTTATCTCTAGGTTGCTGTGTATTCTGTTCTGTTGTTGTTTTTCAGGATTTTTCTCTTTGTTTTCAGTTTGGAAATTTTCTTTTGTTATATACGTGTGTTTAGAAATTCTTTCCTCAGCTATGCCCATTGTACTAATGAACTCATGAAAAGCATTTATCATTTCATTACAGTATCTTTGATGTCTAGCATTTATTTCTTTAATACTACTTATTAAAATACTTAGTATGCCAATCATTGTTTTAATTTCTCATGCTGTTAATTCCAACACCCATGCCATTTCTGAGTCCTGTCTTCATAGTTGCTTTGTCTCTTCGGACTTTGTTCTTGCCTTTTAGTATGTCTTGTAATTTTATCTTAATAGTCAAACATGATGTTCTGGGCAAAGGAAATTTTTGTCCATAGGCCTTCAGTAATGTGCTAAGGTGTGGGGAGAGGGGAAGCAGTCTCTATTCCTAGTATTAGCTGGGCCTCAGCCTTTCATGAGCCTCTGGACAGTGAGCTTCACAAGTACCAAGTCCATCTTTCCCACGAAGATGAGATTGGATGGCAAGAGGGTGCTGCTGTTGGTTTTCTCCTTTACCCAAGGTAGGTTAGGCTCTGATAAACTCTACAGATTAGGTGATGGTTAACTAGTTTCCCTGAGAGCAGACCTTAGTAGGAACAACATGTTCCCCTATGTTTCAAAATGGCTTTCTCTCTCCTCCTGCTGAACGTTTGAGGGAATTTCCCCCAGTTATTTATTGTGAGGACCTGGAGGTAGAGCTAAAGTGTGGGTCCTTTTGGACTGTGTGCTATGGAATATTTTTCTCACAGACTTCTCTACACTGAACTCCCAGAGATTTGTCAATTTAGATTTCCATGTGTTGGCCTTGGTTCCCACAGAGGTTTCTACTCCAGGGTTTTCTGTATTTTTCTGCCAGTCTCTCCAATTTGAGGAGAAATAGGTTTTTGTTATGAGGCTTTGTTTTTCTGACAGATCTGAGAAGAGTTGTCACTTTTCTTAAAAATTTTTAAACTTTTTATTTGTTTGAAGAGAGTGAAACCCCTCCACCCTTACCCTGTACTAGGGATTGAAACCAGGACCTTCACAGTGAGCTGCATCCCCAATCCTTTTAATTTTTTTTTAAAATTTTGAGACAGGGCCACCCTAAATCACTAAATTGCCCAGGTTGGTCTTGAACTTGGGATCCTCCTGTCTCAGCCTCCCCAAGTAGTGAAATTTCTAGTGTGCTAGTTGCACTCTTCTTCACTCTAACCAGCAGTGAGTGTTTGATTTGCCTCACAGCCTTGCTAGTACTTGGTGTTGCCAATGCCAAGCTAGTGGTTTGTAAGTCTTCGTTACTAAAGGAGAATTTTTTTATATGATTAATGAGCTGTTTATATTTTTTCTTCTAGAAGATGCCTATTCAAACTTTTTGACCATTTTTTGTATTGTATCATCTGCCTTTTTCTTATTGATTTATATGAATTCTATATTCTGTGTACATGAATCTTTGTAAGATATAGGTATTACAGAGGTCTTTTCCTACTCTTCAGCTTATGCCTTCCTTTTCTGTATAGTGTTCTTACTCCGATTCAGTCTTTCCAATCTGCCCCTTTCTACTTAGGGATTTTTCTGTTTTTCTTTAAAAAAAAAAAAAAAACCCTTCCTCTTTCTGAAACCATGAAGATATTGTTCTGTATTGGCTTCTAAAAATGATGTAATTTTATCTTTCATGTTTAGTTCTTTGGATTTTTGACTCTTTCTCTTCCATGTAAATTCTATTTTATAAGTGTACCCTGTAATTGTATTTTCCTTAGGTTTGCTATTCTTAAATTCTTCCTATGGAAACATACAAATATTAAACATGTTAAAAAATAAAATGCATTCTCTACAGAGGAACAAGAAACTCTGGAAGCCAGAGGAAATGGAATGAATAGCCAGGCATGGTGGTGCAGGCCTGTAATCCCAGAACTCTGGGAGGCCGAAGCAGGAAGCTATCATGTTTGAGTCCACCCTGGGCAACTTAGTGACTTAATGACACTGTCTCAAAATGATGAGGAATAGGAATGGTTGTCCAAGGAATAGCTGGCAAAAAATTTTCCCATTCTGTAGGTCTCTTCCCTCCATTGGTTGTTTCCTTTGCCATATAGAAGCTTAATAATTTCAAATAATCTCATTTGCTGAATCTTGATCTTATTTCTTGTGCAGTGAGGTCTGTATTTATTTTAAAGTAATTTCCATGTAATCTTGATATTAGAAGATGATTACTACTAAGTTTTATTTTCTCTTACTAGTGAAAAAAAGGAAACAAATCTAAGACTTTACTTTTAGAAAAACAAATGAACAAGGTAGTCTCTGGTTAAACTAATCAATAAACCCCCCCCCAAATATTGGAAAACTCTAAAAATAGATCCAGGAATTTGAAGTAATTAAAGTAATAGATAAAATAAATAACACAGTCAAACTTGAAAATACAGATTAAAAGGCAATTTGGAAGACAACATATATGACCAAAATGAGTGAAATGGGAAGAAAAGAACAAAAGACAAAAAAGCCTCAAAAAGATTATCTTTTTTTAGATTAAAATTTGGTAATTTTATAGTTGACCATTTTGGGACATTAAGATGGTTTCTGGTGTTTTTAATTCTCTCTGGGACAAACCACGAGGTAGAAATCTATGCGGTTCAATCTGTAAAGGACTCAAATCCCTGATATCCAAACCTGACACAGGAAATAGAAACAAGAGAAAAAACAATCCCATTTTAAAAAATAATTAGGTTACTTTAATGCCTCAAAAAATAAAAAGCATGAGTTGAATCTAACAATATACATGTATTTAAAAATCTCACTGTTCAAGAATGCGAAATAGACTAGTGAATATGAAATTCAGTATTTGAACATACTAATAAGGAACTAAAATGGCTTCAATAGTTTTTTTTTTTTTTCTTTTGTCTGTACCGGGTATAGAAATCACAATCTCACACCTGCCAAGCAGGCGCTTAAGCCACTGAACCAAACTCCTGGCCCTATTTTTTTTGATGCAGGGTCACACTATGCAGTTCAGGCCAGCCTTACTCACGTTGTAGCCCAAGCCGGCCTCGAACTCACAATGCTCCACTTACCTCAGCCTCCCCAGTGCGGGGATTACAGACACAGACCACCACACCTGACTTTTTGAGATGAGGAATCACTGTGGTAAATTACCCATGCTTGGGCTCAAACTGAGATTTTCTATTTTCAGCTTATACCACCTTGCCTGGCTTATGCTTTTACTTTTATACATTGTCTAGCTCACAATCTCATGTGTAACTGCATGATCATTTTATACTTCTCTGAGTTTGAGAGATAATTGTCTCTTCTGTTTATAAGGTCTTAGTATGTAGCCCTGACTGGTTTCGAACTTGTTTCTTTTTTCTTTTTTTTTTTTTTCTTTTTTTGCGGCACCAGGGATTGAACTCACAACCTCGCCCTTGCCAGACAGGCACTTAAGCCACTGAGCCAAACTCCCGGCCTTAGTTTTCTTAGGCAGGGTCGCACTATGTAGCTCAGGCTGGCCTTGCACTTGCGTTGTAGCCCAAGTTGGCCTCGAACTCACAACGCTCCACCTACTTCAACCTTGCGAGTGCTGGGATTAAAGGCGTGCGCCACCACGCCCGGCTTGGTTCCGAATTTGTGATTCTTTTGCCTAAGTCTCCTGAGTGCTAGGATTATAGGTGTGCACCACCAGGCCAGGCTCAAACATGTTTCCTGAAATCTGATCATTGTTTAAAGTACTGTAGTCCTCTTGTGTACATATTGATTCAGGCTACCTGATTGCTCACTGACGAAATAAAGGTGAGGACACCCATTTTGGCAGTCTGAGCTGAAGGACTGAAGGATAGCTCATTATATAAATGAATGAATGAATGCGGGTAAAAGTTCTTGGCATAATAATCCCTAGAAACAAGACCTCCCATAAGTCCCAGGTCAGACTTTCCGCTTAGACTTTGGGATAGCCATAACCCACCCAAGATGACACAAGGCTGTGACAAGAATTGCATGGGGCATGGGAGGGCCACCCCCAGGCAGCTACGGTGATACAGGGCCTCTTCACTGACAGCCGGCGGGGTGGGGGGCGGGGGCGCGGGGCACCTGTGCCAGGGAAGTGACTTCCCATTAGTGACTTCCATGGAACCACGTCAGGCCTTCCGTGTGACCGGAAGTGCGTCATGTGAGCTGGAAGTGCCTCACTGAGCCCGGTAGGAGCTGTAGTCCTGCTGCTTTGGAGTGCTCTTTCTCAGTTTTGAGGAGTCGGGCTTTGTAGAACCTAATTCTGGACCCTAGGCTGTACTCTAGCCGTCAGCACCTGGGACTCTTCGCCATCACCCTCTCAGAGGCAAGCTTTTCCCCCCGCGTGATGCAGAGCTCCAGGGTACCCCTGGGCTACTTGCTGCAGAGCTGGCTGGGTGTTGGTCCCGCGGTTTCGCGTCACGGGACCTCCACGAGTGTCGCGCTGGCCAGCGACGCCACAGGTAGTGGGTCCTGGAGCCATGGCCAGCCTGTTGCCTCACTGAGCCTCTGCCCTCCCGCGGCTCTGCCTTGTTGGAGCGCGATCCCTGGAGGTTAGGGCAGGGACCACTGAAGTGACTGCCCAGAGGTCACCCCTCTTTCCCAAAGGTGAATTTGCTTCCCTCCCTTGGCCTGAAGCTTTTTTGCCACCCCAGTCCCTGAACTCCACTCACCTCTGTTCTGGTGCCACGGTCTCTAGGGGAAGGAGGGACTGCAAAGGAAAGCCCTGTCTTCATAAGGGGTCCCCTTAGTCTACAGCTGTCCTCACCCCCAGTGACCTCGCCTTGGAGCCAGCCGTAGGCGCAAGCCATGAGGGAACTGGAGGTGGGATGTGCAGTGGTTTGGCTTCAGGGATCTGGACTCATCGGGAAACATTTGTTGAGTGCTTGGGTTGGACTCCTGGGATACACTAAACAGAACACTAGCTCGGTCCGGTCTACAGCCGAGGCCTGTGCAGTCGGTCGCATGAGGGCGACGGAGTGGTAGCACCCTGATTAGGATCCACAGTGGGTGAGTGGACATCCAGCAAAGGGAAGGTCAGTCCCGACTAGGGAAGGGGTGGCTGCAGATTAGATTTCCACGTGTGGTCTGCGCGGGTGAATGGTGATTGCAAGGGTAAGAGGTGCAAAATGGGTCCTACTGGATTTAGCAGCGTGGAGCCCAGGCAAAGGGGTCTGGAGGAGTGGGGCGAGTGGAGAGCCCTTGGGCCCTTGGCTCTGCCTCCTGGCTTCACCGCGGAGGATCTGGTCTTGGGATCACAGTGTACCACTGCAAGCGAACTGATGAGGCCCGGACTAAGGCTGTGAGAGTGGGCAGGGAGATAGGTCTCAGTATATGGAGATGGTGGAGGTGGAAAAACGTGAATGCCTGTTTGCAGTCTGGTGGAGAACAGTGGACTGGTTTAGTGTAGTCCATTCGTTTAAGGTGCTTGGTGAAGAGAGGTGTGCAGCGGTCAGGGTGG
>RJWM01034321.1:0-19811 GCA_004363535.1 Dasyprocta punctata | reverse complement strand
AATCCTTATTGAACCTTATCAAAAAAAAAAAAAAAGGAAAGAAAAGTCTCAGGTTCATGTAAATAGGCATGAAATGGGTGAAATCACAACAGATCCTATGGAAATTCAAAAAATCATCAACACCTACTTTGAAACATTTACTCTAATAAGTTATAAAACACAAAAGAAATGGATAGATTTCTAGATACACATGATTTACTGAAGTTGAATGAAGAAGATACTAAAATTCTAAATAATCCATTATCAGTCAATGAAAGTGAAAACATAGCTATAATTCATGAACAAAGAAAAGCACAGGTCCTAACATATTCACTGCTGAATTCTGCAAGAAATTTAGAGAAGATCTACTACCACCATTTGTCAAACTATTTAAGAAATTGAAAGGTAAACTACTCCTAAAGTTATTTCTGGAAGCAAATATTACCATGATACCAAAACCAGAGAAGGATCCAGACAAAAAGATAACTACAGGTCGTTCTCGCTTTTGAACACAAATTCAAAAATTCTAAAAAAGATTCTGTCAAACAGAATGCATCAAATCATCAATAAGATTATACACATGACCAAGTAGGATTCATCTCAGGGATGCAGGGATGGTTCAACAAACACAAATCAAAAAATGTAATATACCATATCACCAGTGCCAAAGAAAAATAACACAATGCTCTCAATAGATGAAGAAAAAGTATTTGATGAAGTCCAACACCCCTCCATAATAAAAACCCTACAGACAATTGGAGTAGATGATTTTTTATCTCAATCTGATAAAAAACCATGTATGACATTCACTTTCCACTATATTTTCCTATTATCATTGTTACTGCTTTTGTCTAGATATCTATCCAAAGCCTCATACAGTCATAGGTGGGGCTTTTCAGAGGTGACTGGATTAGAGTGTATGATGCTAGCTTTAAGTGTGTGATGCTGAAACCAAGGATTTGTAGGTACTAAATTGGTCTGCTAATTGGTTTGGCATATTTCTAGGCATGTATAGTGGGAAAACCCACCCCGGTTGTGAGTGCTACACACTCAAATGGCCTGCAAGCTGGCTAGAACATAAGGGACAAAAAGAGTACTGTGGTCTTTCATTGCTGCTTTTTCACAATCTTTGACAAAGGGGCTAAACATGATTACTGGAAGACAGCCTCTTTAATAAGTGGTGCTAGACAAAATGACTTTCTACATGCCCAAAATACTAGACCCATGTTTGTCATCATGCACTAAACTAACATCAAAATAGATCAAAATCTAAATATTAAAACAGAAACACTAAATCTGCTGAAAGAGAGAAAAGGTAGAACTCTTAAAGACATAGACATAGGCAATGATTTCATAAACAAAACTTTGCACAGGAAATACTAAAAATAATCAAAAGCTGGAATCTTGTCTTGTTAAAACACTTTTGCACGGCCAAAAACAAAAAAAAAATCACTAGCACAGTAAGAAGACAATTGAGAGAGTGAGAAAAAAAATCTTAGACAGTTATTTTTCAAATGATGGTCTAATACTGACAACAAATAAAGAACTGAAAAGAAATAGACCCTCCAGATTTAAAGACCCAATGCAAAAATGGGTATCTGAAATGAATAGACACTTCTCAGAAGAAGCACAAATGGCAAATAAATACATGAAAAAATGTTCAACATTACTGATCATTTGAGTGATACAAATTAAAACAACACTTTGATTCCATCTCACACCAGAAGCAATGCTTTTTATCAATAAATCAACCAATAACAAATGCTAGTGGAACTGCAGGGAAAAAGGAACAGTTCTACACTGTTGGTGGGCATGTACACTGGTGCAACCACTGTGGAAATCATTGTGGAGATTTCTCAAAAAACTAAGACTAGAAGTTCCATTTGACCCAGCTATTCCCCTTCTTGATATCTCCCCAAAAGAATTGAAAACATCATACCACAGCAATATATGAACACCCATATTTATAGCAGCATGCTTTGTAATAGCTAAATCTTGGAAACAACCCAAATGTCTATCACCTAAGAAATGGATAAAAAATTCAGGTTTTTCTTTTAGAATGATGTACTACTGAGCCATAAAGAAGGATAAACTTGACACATTTATAGCTAAATGAATTGAATTTGAGATCATATTCTTAAGTGTATTTACACATATGTGTAAATATCACACTGCCTCTCTGGTGTGAGAAAATGAGAGTGTAAATAAGAACTGAAATGTATGAGACATATTGTGAAATAGGAAGTATTGTTCAAAGGAAAAGAGGAATGAGGGGAAGAAAGGGAAAAGAAAAAAAATAAGGAAAAAAGGATGAAATGGAAATAAACTGCAAATGAGAAGTTGAGAGAGGAAGGGGAATTGAAAAACAATTATATATCATGTGCAGGTACAATTTCTTTATGGTGAATACCATCATTATGCATATCTAAATTGCATCAAGAAACGTAATTACGAAAAAGAAGATAATTAAAGAAAAATAAATTTGGATTAGTGTACAATGTTATGTTATTTAACATATTTTATGTTCAATTCCCCATATGACTTATTTTCTATATTTATATGACATAAATTCAATTTTATTTTATAATGCTTTAAAATGTAAAGGTTGCATACCTAAATTTGTATATCATTTTAAAAGATAAGTTCTCTTTCCAGTTCTATCCATAATCCCATAACCCATAATCACTGAACTCTTGACTTGACATTTTATTCCATTACACCTACCATTCTATATCTATTGCAGAGTTTCATGTAAGTTTCTGTTTAATAAGTTTCCCATTCTTAAATCATGAGAAAAATGAAAGACTTGTGTCTCTTATCTTAGCAACTTTGCCATGTCATTTATTTTCACTGTTTAATAATGAAGTGGTCATCTTAGCCCTTGATGCATTTTTCTCTTTGAAGGTAAATAGTCTCTTCATAAATTATTCTTTCAGTAGGATAAATGTGTATACACATAACTATTTCTTTTCTCAGTCTTTGATCATAATCTTTGAAAAAGTAAAAACATAGTATTTGAAAATGATGTTATATTGCAAGAGAAATTTTAAAAATAGAATATTTTTGCCTTAAACAAAATACTTTCCTCTGCTCAAGGAAAATGGGAATTGCTTAGCTGATTTATTTTATCACTTCAGATTCCATTCTTTTCTGTAATTTTAGTGTGTGGCATATGAAACTGAAGAGATGGAAAATGCACACCATAAAAATATGTAGACTCCTGAACACTGTGACATGTGCCTGCAAATCCAACACTCTGGATGACTGAGGCAGAAGGATCCCAAGATAACCTCAACCTGGGCAGTTTAATGAGTAGGCAAGACCTTATCTCAAATTAAAAAAGGAATTGAGAAGATAGCACACTCTGAAGACCCTGAGTCCATTCCCGAGTCATCCCCTTAAAATGATTGGGCATCCCAAAGAGTCAAAAACATTGTGACTATTTTAAATGCTATGAAGATGAGTTGTCAGTAAGAAGTACAAATTATAAAATTTAACACTGGTGACTTTTAGGGAAATAAATTGCAGAAAATTTTGACTATTCATACTAATAGAATGTGTATAATTTTAAAATGGAAAGCTAATTGCATTAGTAAAACAAACATGGAACAGACAGAAAAACTCAAGTCATTACCATTCATTTAAATGTAATATATTTTTAATATTTTACTTCCAATGGACACAAGGTTATTTGTGGAGTTCATTGCAAGCATTTACGTGACAAGGGATAGATGACAAGAGTGAAATAGAAGGCATATAGTAAAAATAATTTATATACTGATTTTTTCTAAATTTACTGTTTAATTTTAGTACAATGATTATCTCCTATTCTTAATAGACAAATACTAAACCTCAAAAAATGTCCTATGAAATTAATAAGGTATAATTTCTTATATTGTATTTATTTTTAATTAAAAAGTATTCATCCTTTAATTTCTTCCAATTCAACAGTGAATGGAAAGCTATTGAAAGTCTCATTTTAAGTGTAGTTGATTCAGATTTAAACAAATTCATCATAGTCCATATTAAGCATAGCTTGAACAAAGATTACTTTTCTTGTGGTTGAAACATAAGTAATATGAGTTAATGACTCACTACTAACCTCTGAAGAGTGTTCTAGTTTTTGTGGCCTAGAGAGGAAAAAAATGGTTTCTGCAGAAATAGTCTATATTTTTCAAAAGATATGTCATGTTAATAATCAGGACATTTTTTTCACAACTGTTTTTAGAATACCTTCATGAACATTTAATTAACTGCTTCATACACACGAAACACATTCTGGAAGCTGAGGGGAACAAGTGCACAAAATTTAGTACATATCCACAAGGAACTACGAGACTGGAAGTGAGAATAAGTAACCATGAGAATGAGTAGCCATAAAGCTACTGCTCAGACTTTGAAAGATTATGAAAGTGTATTGAGGAAGTCAAAAACGGTGGTCAAAGTTACCTTCATATACTTGAGGTTCGCCTAAAAAAGATTGTTCAAGGGATTTTTAAAGAGTACAGTATCCTTACAGTGCAGTAACACAAAGTACAGCTTTTGGTTTGGGAGACGATTTAAAATAAGGCTAAAAGGATATAAGATAATCTCTTGTTTATTTCATTTTATTTGATCTCACGTGTTCTGCTCTTAGTGCCTTCAGGGATATGCAAATTATACTAACAGTTACACTAGACATAAAAACAGTGCATAAAAAGTATCTCTTATCTTTTCTTTCCCACAGTGAAACTATTCTGTATGTAACACAAAAATATTTGGAATATGAGTTATCAATAAGACATTGCTTAAAAGAAAACGCTGATTACTAATTCATTAGTTACACTTTGTTTTCCTGTTTGCCAATACAGGAAATTCAGCATGAACAAGACAAAGTTAGTTCATTTCAAATGTTTACACTCTACATTTGATCATATATATAACAATATGAGGGCAAAGGATACACACTTACCAAGAGTATTTGATTAATACAAAGGTAGATTGTCATCATGTTTACTGGTTTTTCCTAGCTAGAAACATTAGAATTGAAAGACAGTATCTTAAACTGATTGCTTTATACAATTTATACTGTTTCACCAAATAATATTTATTTGTGAATTAATTTTTACATGAATCAATTGCAGTAATACAGATGTTTTGAGTAACATGTTTATTTTTTTACTCACATAGATTTTTATAAGTACATTGCATATTAAAATCGTGGTATTCTATTTACACGACCATGAAAAATAAAACCCATGATAATTTTCGGGTATGTAAGGTAGGCTATTAATCTATATCAGATTTTTCAAGCTAAGTGAATGAAAGCTAATGTAATGGAAATTCTGTAGAATTCTTTTCTGATTACTAACTGTTGTCTTTTATCTAATACATGCTCCTAAATTAAAAACAAAAGATTTTTTATAAGAAACTTTTTTTATGCAGTCATGCTTTTTTCTTGTTTTGGCCATTTTTTGCTACTATAAAAATACCACATATGGGATGATTTATAATGAACATAAATTTATTTTGCTTACAATTCTGGAGGTTGCAACATCCAAGAGTATGGCACTGGCCTCTGCAAGTGTCCATAAGCAGCGAGTTCCCATAGTAGAAAGTAAAAGGGTGGTATGGGTGAGTTCTTGACAGTAAGAAGAGGCTGAACTAGATTTTATAACTACCTGCTAACTTAACCACTCTTCGTGAAACAGCCTGAGTCCATTCATGTGGGTTCAGTGACTTGCCTCTCTATGTGACTCAAGGACATGTAGGACATTACATATCAATAAAAAGCATCCTAAAAGAAAAAGACTGATTAGTTGCACTTTGCTTTCCTAAACTTCTTTACGGAAAACTCAGCATAAACAAAATGAAGTTTGTTTCCAATGTGTAAACTACCTTTGGTTGTACGTACAGCAGGAGTGTCATTGCACACTCCAAAGTGTTGTCTGCATTAGATAATTACCACTTATTCTGCTGCACATGCCAAAGTTGTTGTCACATGAACTTTGTGGGACCCAAGTGTTAGGGTTTATACATTGTGTCAACTTGAGAAGTCTAGCAGCTTAATTAAGTAACTCAGCAGCTCTACATTCTGGGGTGTAGAGCATAAGTAGTTACCTGGCCATTGTTACAATTTGAGAAGGTCAGAAGTTTAGCTGAGAGAGTCAGCAGGGAGCCAGGGCTCTTACTTTGTAAACATCCTCATCCTGTGCAAAGGAAGGCAAGGATGTTTGTGAATGCTACAGTCACTCTGGGGGGAGGGTGTCCTGTGTATTATATAAAGGAGGAAAAGAGGCTTGCGCTCGGTCCTTTTACTTTGCTGCTTTTGTTCAGCTGCTGCCTTGAAGTGCTGCCCCAGTGCCATGCCACCCTGCCTGGAGCCAGCTGATTGTGGACTGAAACCTCCAAAAACTGTAAGCTAAATAAACCTTTCCTTCCCTAATTTTGGGTGTCAAGTGTTTCATCTCAGCAACAAGTGAAAAGTAACCAAGACACCAAGCAAATCATAGAATACATAATTTGGGTACTAGGCAAGTGGAAATCTGTGTTGATTTGAATTTCAAGTCACAGTTGGGACTTGGGCCAATGATGAAGGAAGGTACTAATTGCAATAATGAAGGAGAAATACCTTTGATTCAAGAATATTGAAGGTATCTTCTAGACCATATATTTTCCATCTGCATGCTGAGCTGATAATATACAGCTTGAGTCCCCCAACAGCTAAAGAAGTCTCATGGCTTTAGCAAGACATTTGAGCCTTTTTTTTTCAATGCAGACATATTTACCAAATAGCTCTAAGACACTTGAAGAGGTCAGTAGAAATTACAAATGTCTTCAAATGCTTGCCTCAGTTGCATTGCCTGCACAAAGGCAAGTACTAATCTCTGCTTTTCAAGGATGATAGTTGAAATCTGTGAGATAATTTTTCTTTATATATTGCTATTTTTTCTCATATTAAACTATGTTTAACTAGAACTATTTTTGAAAAAGTTAAATTTTACATTGAAAGTGCTTTTGAGTTCTAGCTTCATAAGTATGCTGCCTGTTTGTCACTTACCAAGGTCAGTATACGTTAGTAACTCTTAGACTTTATTGTACATGAGAATTACCTTGGGAGTTGTTATAAGGGCCTGATTCTTATTCTCCAACCATTGATAGTAATTTGAATTACAGTGCTGTAGTCTAATAATCCACTTTGTGTTAAGGTCCATAAAAATTCTTATTCAAGTTATTAAGTTACTATGATCACCTCAATTTGTGATTTTAGCTGGAATCCACTCTTTAGAAGTCTCATGAATCACATAAAGAAAAAGTATCTTCAGCGTGAATCATGTGCCTCATTTTAAAGACTTTAAATTTAAATCTTTGTCCTGACTTATTGTGATCCCAATAAGCAGCAGTCATTTCTATCTATCTATTTTCTTGCTAACATCTGTGTGAAAAGCTTCTTCCCACACTAACAGTCTGTCTGCCAGCCAGACACAGAAGGACCAAGTTTGGAATGCTATTCTTATATAATTACTGCCTGTGGAAGATGCTACTGCTGCGCATGATGCTAGCCTATGAGTTATGGGTTAGAAAGGAGCTTGAGGATTAAAACAAGAAACACCTCATTTCCCTCAGTTCAGCCAGATATTTTGCTGGTCTCTTTATGGAGGAAGTTGATTCCAATCACAAGATCAGGTGAGAACACCCACCCAGGGCACATTCATTTCCTAGCAGCAAGTCATCTCCTATTCTTCCTGCACCTTAGCTCCATGGGACTGCCAGCTGCACAGTAAATGCAGTTCAGCCCCCTTGCCTAGAAAAGCTGATTTTTACCTAGTGAGACATTGATGAAGATTGTATGATTCCAGTCAATTTCACTCACAATGGGTAAGAAGTGCCAGTGTACGAGCTGGTGTGGCACTTTCAGAGCAGCTGCAGCCATTTACAAGAATCGAGATGAGATGCAGAGATAAAATGGAGCAAATAAGAAGCTGGGAGGCAAATGTACAAGTCTACCTTATTTCCTATATTTTTATATCAGAAATTTGCTGTTCTTTTTCTTAATGAAATTACCAAAAAATTCACTCGTGCTCATAGTTTGATCTAAGACAGTAAAATTCCCAAATGGTTCATACAATTCCAATCAAGAGGGAAGTTATTTTCAATGAACTACACAAGAGCACACAGTTTTCTAGTTTTGATCTTCTGTTTGTTTAGTTTTATTTTAAATTTATTTTCAGAATGAAGAGCCACTAAGAAACCATGACGCTTTTTAAAAATTATATATCAACATTTAATGAAATTCAAGCATTTCAACTAGATATTTGCAAAGCTAAATGGCTAACTTGGAAGTTTTCCCTGAAATTCAGAAAGATGAAGATAAAAATTATGAGGGACAGTCTCTGCAATTCTCACCTTGCACACCAAACCCAATTTACACACTTATATGCACACAGAGCTAATCAATTAGCCAAGATATCAAAAGTGAAGTGTTCTTACATCCCTCCCTTCTCATATCTCTTCTGTATCTGGATCCTTAGATGCGGTTCTATTCTTTTGCTCTATAATATACGTTCAAGTCTTTCTGGTGACAATGTACAGCATCCACCTAGATTTTTCTCTCTACTTCTGTCTCTTCTGTCCCTCTATTTCTTTTTCTGTGTGTATGTTTCTTTCCCAAACTATCCTATGAGTCTACTATTGAAGGAATCGCTTCATAATTTTAAATATATTTATTAATATAGCAGCACCTGCATATTTCTACCGGCTTCCACAAAGTTTTCTTTGGAAAATAACACCAGTAAATTCTATATTTCTAACAAATATCAGTATCTCACACTTTATCTCCAATTCACTATGTTTCGGTTTACTGACCGTACTTTTTTCCTAAAATATGATCCACCCACTTGGATTCTGTGATATTATTTATCCAACTTCTCCATCCAAGTAGACATTACTATTCCCTCTTTTTCCTCAGTTCTGATTTTTCTATTCACTTTCTGATCTATTGTATTGATGGCCTTTTCCATTCCTTCTACAAACACTTCACGGACACAATTTAAAAAGGGAAGATTTTATTTGGATCATAGTTTCAAATGAGTTAGTTGGTGGTTGGCTGACTTTAAAGCAGAAACATCATAGAAGGGCATAGTGAAGCAAAACTGCTCACTTTGCAGTGTCTGGGCAACAGAGCACAAGGGAAGAACATCAAAGAAAGGACTAAGGACCACATATAGATCCCAAGGTCATAACTCCATGAACCACTCACACACATGCACAGAGTGAATTACTTATCTGTTAGTAGCTTCCAAGTCAATGAAGCTAATAATTGAGCTTATCTGTGACATTTCACCCCTTGTCAATTTGAAGCCCAAGCATATCTCCTTAAACCATACTTAATGTTGAAGAGAGGAAGTTCATAATTCTGCCTGCCATGATAGAGTTACCCTGCATTTAACCACAAACTCAAGAATTCCTTCTTCAAAGTCTCACAAATTCCAACATTACTCAAAAGTCCAACCTCACTTTTCCTCTAGAACTCAAAGCAATTTCTCAGTTGTAAACACTTATCATAATCAAAAAGCAAGTCACATTATGCCAAAATTCATTGGCACAAGTTAAATATTCCCATTTTAAGAGAAAACTTCATTCACTGGCTTCATTCCCATTTTAAGAGAAAAGCTTCATTCACTGGCTATGGCAAATCCTAGGCAAACATTCTATATTCCTGAGTTTCAGAATTTCTGGAGCCTCAATGGCACATTTAGGTTCATTTTTACAACTCCAGGCACTGTCCCCTTCAATTTTCAGACCTAATCTCCTAGACTCCTTTTTTGAAATTTGGGTGTAATTCAAATTTGACCCTACAACTCTTGTAGGCTGCATGCATGAAAAACCAGCATTACCTGAGCAATGCCAAGCTCCACTCCCAGCTTGTGCTTCCTTGAACCATTACTGAATTGATCACTGAATGCTTGGATGATTGAATATGGTAAAAGAAATCTTCCACAACCAGTTTCTTAGGTGAACTTCCTCAAGCAAGGGGTCCAAAAGTTTTTTTCTTAATTGAGAGGTTTACACTTTCACATTCTTGAGCCTGTTATGGTGGGATCTTACTGATTCCTAAGATGCCTCCGAGGTATCTTTCTTTTTTCTGCCCTTAATCAAAGTACTTTGTTTCATACTAATGTCACTAACCTCTTTAACTACTACAACTTTTTTGGCTTAAATTTGCTTGTGTTTCCTTTTGGGCCAAAATTTAAGATCTTCAAATCATTATGCTCTGAGTTTTGCTCCTGATTGTTATTAATTTGACTAAAATCAGCCAGCAGAATTTATTTCATAGCCTGAATTTTGGGCTGCCTTCAATTTTCCTTTGTCAAACTAATTCATCTGCCACCTTTAAATTGAGTCTCAAATGAAGTCTTAGGTCATGGAAAAAAACGTACACACTTTTTTTTTTTCCAAAATGGCCTTGAACAAAATTCCTAGCAGAGTATTCATTCCCAATTGAAATGTTTTGGGCCTGGTCTTTAGTGTTTGTTGATATATTTATATTCCCTTTTTCTAAGGTTTGATTAGAATCACTTCCTTCATTTCTAGTTACAGCATTCTTAAGCTTTTCTATCCTGCATCTCCAAACAATTTCAAATTCTTCTCTTATACCAGTTCCAAAAGTTTATGTATCACATGATCATGTATAATTACAGCAAGGACTCCATTTCTTGGTACTGATTTTCTATGTACTTCAGCTTCTCCACTGCTGGACAAATGCCAAGCATTCACAATATAGAATTTTGGTTTTGTTTTAGTTTTAGCTCCAGGTTTCAAAGAATTTAGTCTAAGGTGAGCTGGCTCCATCAGAAACATCATGGAAAGAGGGCATGATGGAACAACATTCTTACATCATTATGGCACAGGAGAGCAAGGAAGAGAAAAAGTGGAAAGGATCAGGAACGAGGAACCAGATGAAGACTCGCAGGTCATGCCACCATGGTTCACTCAGATAGACACAGATGTGTGCTTTAATAATCCCTAGAATTTCTCAAGCCAAATATATTGACAATAAATCTTAACCAGCATATATACTTTCTGGTTTTTACCTTAACACTTTTTTATTTAATTAACTTTCCCAGTTTCAAGTACTATGTTGCCAACTCTTGATATACAGTATTATAGGTACCAAATGCTCACTTATAAAATACTAAACTGGGTCTATACTTGCTTTCTCATTTTTAATCCCATTTCAAATAATTCCTCTCAGCCTTCATTCATTCAAGCTGCTATAACAAAGAATCATACAATATATTGTTTAAAGTAAAAAAGAATTAAGATGTGATGTATATAAGAACCAATTCCCCATAATGAGTGTATTTACTATGTATGACAAATACATACTAATTTTTAAAATCAGAAAAGGCAATAATTTATGTCCCATAGTTCTTAATGTTTTGACCTTCAAGGCAAAGTCACTGACAGAGTCTGTCTGGGAAGGGCCTGTTTCCTCATAGATTGTATCCTTTTATTGTATCCTGACATGGTAAAAATGAGCTCTCTGGATCTTTTAAAAAGGAAGTAATCCCACTATGGGGCATCTGCACAAATGACCTATTCAACTTCCCTCCTAATGCCATCACTTTTGTGGTAAATGTTTGAATATTTGAATTTTAGGTAGGTAAAGCATTTAATGTATTTTACCTACCTTGGTTTTCTCACTATCATCATTTTTTATTAGCATCATTTATTTCATTTCCAGACCTAAAAATCTAAAACAGCAACATAGTTGTCTAATGCCTTTTTGACTTGTACACCTAAAAATAATACCAAGTTAATATGCGTTATTTTATCTTTTACTCTCTTGCATCTCTTTTTCTCTTCTTAATATGTTTTTTTTTAAATTTATTTGTCACATCGACTTTGGAAAAAGTAACTTTTAACCTATGAAAATACATCCAACTTTATTACAATTTACTCTATAGTTTTCACAATAGATCCATGACTGTATTCTTCTCTGCCTGCTCTTTTATGCTCTCATAAGCAGAAACATCTTGTTTTTCTCTTCAAATATCATGCTATCCCTTGTTTAATTGATGGATGATTTTTCCTTCTTTGATGGTAAACCATGTTTCCGTAGACACAGGCTGTTACTTTCCATTCTTAGTAAGCCTTTATCGCCCCAACTTTGTTCATCTATTGATCACAAGGTAAATATCTTAAATCCTAAGTAAAACTGAGTCTTGCCTCATAAATAAACTAAAAACAGATAACACTATGAATTTTTTAAGGAACTCAAGGTACTTTACAGAAATGAATATGTCTGTGGCAGAGAAGCAAATGCCATAATTAGCACCTAAAAAATGTAACTATAAAATATGCCTTTCACTAGCTCTAAAGTAAAACAATATGAATAGATTCTGCAAAAGTTTTCTAGAAAGAAATGACCCTTTTTCTTTCTCTTTAAAAATTCTAAGAAACTCACTAATTTTTTTGTGATTTAAGAAATTCATGAAATACTCAACAATGTCCACATTCTGTAGCCAGGAAAGGGACTGTGGATCTGAAAAACAAAACAAAAACCTATAAACCACAGTTTCCACAATTTCAGTGCCATATAAGATATCTTATACATGGCAGTTCAATTTAGGACAAACATCCCATGATCAAAATTCATGATAAATGACAACTATTAAATTAGAAAAATTACCAAATCTATTTCAAAAATACATTTAAAGGTATAGGATTTAACTCTCACATCACTGAGATACAATAACCCATACACACAATTTAAAGGAAGAAAAGTTTACATTTGCTCACAGTTTTAGTGGATTCAGTTTAAAGCTTCAAAGCAGAAATGATATGGTGAAACAGTATGGTAAAGGGAAGCTGCTTATGCCTCAGTAGCCAGAAAACAGAGACAGAAGAGAAGAACCTGGGATAAAAACATTCCCTTCCTGGGCACAACCCGGTGACCCACCTCTTTCAAAAATTCCTCTTATATGAAATCACAGTTAGCTATAAATTCAACAATAGGTTAATTCACTGATGAGATTAATGTCATGACCTAATTATCTTCTAAAAGTCTCCCTTCTGAATATGTGAGAATTTTTGTGGATATTGGATTTCTAAACTATAAAGTTCTGTCCTTGCCTCCTAAAATACTTGTGTCCATCTCCTTATGCAAAATGTATTTAGTCTTTCAATAAGAGTCACAGAATTCTTAGCAGTTACAAAATTGCTGTGAAGTCCAAAAGGAAAGTCTCTTCTTAGGCTCAAGGCAAACCCTTACTCTGAGCTCTGAACCCCATAATCAAAATACAAGTTCAATAGGTCCAAAATACAGTGACACAGAATAAACTTTCTCTTTCCAAACATAAATAAATAAATAAATAAATAGAAAAGGAGAAGAGAAAGAAATCAGACCATAGCAACACTGAAACTGAACAGAGCCATTAATACTTCCCAAAGCTCCATGTACAGAACTGGAGGCAGACTGTGGAAAGATGTGAACTCCAAATGGCTGGGTTGCCCTATGGCCTTGCTGTTTGAGTCTCCGAGGAATGTTTCTTGCGATATCGTTACTTACTATCTGTTGTTTTCCTCAGCAAGCTTTTCATATGCTTGGACTCTCCAGTTTCCTGGGGTTTCAGCTGAGCCTTTGTTTTCACTCTCACAGCATCACACATTGTCCTCTCAGGGACACACAGCCTGGCTTTCCAAGCCATCTATTGAAATATATGTAGAAATTTTCATGACTTCATAACCCTTACATTCTACATGCCCATAAAACCATCAACTATGGGTGAGTCCAGTGTTGAACATTAGCTCGATCTGAAGTCAAGTCCCTTTGGATCACAGCTACAGAGGCCTCTAAATGTGTGGGTGGTTGAGCATTATGAAGTACATCCAAGGGGATCATTTTTCTAGATGATGCTGTTGGATCATAGTGCACAGAGGCTTTCTTAACTGAATGCTTTTTATTTTTGCAATCTTAATCCTGCAAACAGTGGATAATGCTGTTTCCTGATACAACTTTGAGACATCCTTCTTACTGAAAAATTGTTTGGCTTCTTTGTAAAGGTAATCTTTTAAGCAATCAAGCTCTCCTGCCTGCAAATTTACAGATGAGCCTTGTCTTGCCACCAACATAATTTTTCAAATTATTCACCTTCGCTATTTAGTTTTTATTCTCACAGTAAATTTTGCTGAAAGCAACCAGCAATATTGATGCCATTTGTTGAATATTGGATTGTGTTAAAACTCCTAAATTAATTAATATACTGCCAGATTAATTAATCTACTGCTCTTAAATTTATTCTCCAGCAAACTCTCAGAACATGGACAAGATGTTAACTTTTTTTTCTTTTGCTACAGTGAAACACTGGTGGCCTGCATTTCAACTGCCAGTAGTGTTATTGTTCCCAAACGAAACCTCATGAGCACAGTCTTTCTTGTCCACATTCCTATTATCATTCTGGCCTCGAAAGCTCTGACAAGTACAGCACATCAAACACCACTTATAAGATTCTGGAGATTCTTTAGCCTACAGCTCCTAACTTTTCCAAGAAAGTTCCAAAGGTTTCCAAAGCACAGGTCAGATACAGTAGCAATGTGCCAACTCTCTGGTACCAATTTTCTGTATTAGTCAGCTTTTCCATCGCTGAGACACAATATCCAATACCTGCAATTTAAAGGGAAAAAAAGGTTCATTTTGTCTAATACTTTCATTGATTTCACTCCATGGTGATGCATGGTTAGGCAGAAATGACTTGGTGAAAGTATATGGTGGAGTAAAGCAGCTTATACCATGGTGGACACCAAGCACAGGGAAAAGAAACACCCTCCAGGTCACATCTAGAGTAATGCAGTACTTCCAACCAGGCTTCATTTCTCAAAACTCCATTATCTACAAATACATCAGTGTAGTAACTTACTGATGAGTGTAGTGACATTATGATCCAATCACATTTAATAAGTCCTATCTCTGAATGCATGAAACATTTGAGGGACGTTTTATATCTAAATCATGACAAAATGTTTGTACATCAAACATTTTAATATTGTTTATGAAACAACTACTAAGACAATTTTTACTGTAAATACAATTATGTTTTCTCCTAAAATTGAGAAAGCATGAAAGTTTATAAAGCTAAATTTCAATTTAATATTGCACATGAAAAGAAAGTGATATTCATCAGTTCTAAATTTACAAAAGAAAAAATAGGAAAATTGAAGCACAGTGCCTTCTATCGCGGGTTTCAGAGGTCAAATCCTTCACGTCGAAGTCTGAAGATACATTCTCAACTAGAAACACAGTGAGATTTGTTTACCAAAAGCAGAAGCTATTTTAACCAGTAAGGGTTGTGAAAGCAGATATTGTAATTTCAATAATTCTTCACTGTGTGTGAGGTTAAACTTTGTGGGTTTAACTTTATGAATTCTACCACGTTCTCATAGGTACATAACCTCATTAAATTATGAGACTTCATCAGGATACTTTGGATCATTTTTTTCTTTCCCACACCTTACTACTGACTGTAGTGTAATATCAAAACTTACAGCTAAAGGAAGTACAAAATATAGACTTATCACTGAGGAAGGTGTACTTAAATAAGTCCAGAGTCAAGGTAAACCAATGAAAGACATCGGAGTTATCTGAATTATTTTGTACCTGGAAATATATGAAATTTTAAAGGTAGTCTGAATCCTAGCCATATTAAGAAACAATCTTAGACTAAAGGACTGGTTTCTTTAGCTTATATTAACCAAAATGAGTCTCTTTCAATGACAAAAGTGAAAAATTATAAGGCATGGCAAAAGGCAAAGAAAAAGTCCTAAAGAAGTAAAGGAATCAACAAATTAGGTAAAGATATCACGCCTGTTGCAATTATCATAGAAGTCATTTCGAATAACTATGGTTAACGTGGTGTGTTGATTACTTTTCAAATTGCTGAGACAAATTCCTTACACCCAAAGTTAAAGGAGGGAAGATTTATTTCAGCTCGCAGTCTGTAGAGGTTTCAGTACATATTCCACTGGACCCAAGGCAAGGTGGCAGGGCAGAGGGGCAGCACAGAGGAGAAAAAGTCCATGGTAAAACAGGGCAGGCAGCAGGCAGCCAGCAGAAAGAAACAGCAGAAGCAGCAGCAGCAGCAGCCTTCTTTTATAGCTTACATTCCGTACAGGTAAGGTACACCTAGGGTGGGGCACCCTTAATTCTAGCATCCTAGCCTTAATGCCAGCATCACGCATTTTAGATCCAGGCCCTATGACTACATGAGTCTTTGGTGTGTATCTAGATACAAGCCATAACACATACCAAGGACTCTAATGGAAAAAACAAAATCCGAACAAGCAAAAACTAGAAAACATGCCAGAACAGATATGTAATATAAGCAAAGATATAAAACTCTGAGAAAATATCAACATGAAATGCTACAAAGAAAAACATAGTGATAGAAACAAAGAGCATCCTTTTTTTTATTTAAGCAAAGAAAAAAAAGAAAAAAAGACAAATATAACAAAGACAACAAGCAAAAGAGACAAACAAACGAGTAGAGTAAATACACAACAGTAACATTGCAGGTTTACAAAACCGGATGATAGAAACTTGACAATGGTTGCAATATTGCGTATTGTTATCTTTAAAATGGTTACTTACATTAACAGATATAGACATGTAAAATTGATCTAATCATATGAGTATTAATTGTTCTTTCTCAATAATGAATACATTCAGCAGTGTGTTCATTTTAGTTATCTTACATACACATATATACAGGTTTATATCTTTTCCTTTTCCCTTTTCTCAAGGCAGAAAGAGCAAAGAGCATCCTTAATAAAATTATCCTTAATAAAATCATCTGCAGACCTTTGTTACTTTTGTGAAACACATATTAATTCACCAAAAACTAATCCTTTGAAAAATCATATTTGTATTTTATATTTCTCAAGGTTGATAATTAAATAACAGAAATTGTCTGTCATGTTTAGATACTGTGCTATGATAAGATATACAGCATATAGGCAGAAAGTATATGATTTTAAATACAAGTTAGAAACAAAGTGGAATGCTTTTTCTCCTAATAGTTTCCTTAGTAGCAGGCCTTCCATTTTCTTGTGTGCTGACCTAGTTAAACACAATTTGGAAAGCCCTGCCTTTGATAAATTGTATTTCAACCACAAGAACTTTCACTTACTGAGTCTGAGTGAGAACATCATTTGTGGTTACTTCACCAGAAAATCTGTCACAATGAAACCTTGGTACAGGATTATATTAGAATTCTCATTAGTAAAAAATAATAATTTAAAGTGAAATTGCACCACCATCTAGATTAAAGCATTGATTCTCTTATTTAAATTTTTCCATGTAAGGAGAAGTGAATATCACTTTATAGACAGTGTTGACATTACTGAAAAGGAAAATATTTTTTATATATTTTAATGTTAGTTAACCTCCAGTAGTGCTCATAATTTTGTTCTCAAAACTGGGTTGTGTTCATAAGGAAGCTTGAAGAAAAATGTCTCACATGTATTTCCAATTAAAATTACAGCTATTAAATAAAGAAGAAAGTACAAAAATGGTAGTATTTTTCACTGTTTATATTAAAATGCTTGAAAAGAATGTAAAATCTCTAAGCTTCTTATTTCAATTATGAAAAATAAGAGTATTTAGGAACATTATGTCTAAAGTGACTATATCACATTTCTGTACAGAGATTCTTTACTGCAACTAAGAACATACACATTATATTAAGGAAGATAATCAGAGGAATGATTTTGTAGACAAAAGATATAGCATGGCAATTATTTCGATTTGTGTTGATAAAAGAAAATAAGTATTGCAGTGTATTTATTCTTTCATATAGTCATTATTTCAATATATTTATTGGAAATAGTTCATGCAACTTGTGAGTTACAAGTTGCGCATTCATGCTATTTAATGTTGTTAATGTATTTTGCTCACAACAAATTTAAAGTTAAAATTTATATAGTTTATATTTTACATGAAAAAGTCATAATAGATTGAGGTTAAAAATGAAAGTTACACTATTTTTAAGAACACTGTATTTTATTTCTGAAGTTTAGATAGCCAGAAGTGGCAAATACTATGCTTGATGTCTGTCCCTCAAATTATGGCAGTATAAAGGAAATGAATCTTATCTTAGGAAATTGTATTAAATTGAAGAAGAGGATTAAAAAAATGATACTACTATTTGTTTACAGAAAAAAATAATTTTACCTACTACTTATGGCAATATGTTTACTGTTTTCTGTTATCAAAATATATAAGAAATAAGACTATTTTAGCCAACAGTTGGAAAGAGAAAACAATGGCAGAATATAAGGTCAGCAGAAAAGTAAACTTTTGGTTTCATTTCTTGAAAAATAAAAAGGTGTAAGTCATCACAACTATTTTTACTAAAAAAATGCTGAATAATCTGAACATCAATAGCTGTTCATAAACCCATTAGAAGTTGAAATCACAGGGAAAACCAGAACTCTGAAATCTAAAGAGACTTGTGGCTTTAGAAAGCTACAGCTGAGATAAGATTACTTAGAATAGGAACTGGTGGCTGGGGATATAGTTCAGCACCTGCCTGGCAAGTGTAAGGTCCTGAATTTGATTCCTGTTACCACAAAAACAAAAACAAAAAAACAATAGGAACTAGTGGAACAATATGCTGGTAGGAATAAGAAAACAGTAATTTTGACAAAATTTTGAAAATTTAAATGAAATGGAGAAATTTTTTAAAAGAAAACTACCAAAACATAGGTAAGAGACAAGCAGATAATTGAATAAACACATGTCTTTAGAAAAATAAAGTGCCAAATTTCATTGGCCATGTTGATTTCATTGGTGAATTTAACCAAATGTACCAGGAAAAAATTGCTACAAGTTACCTACAACTTGTTGTAGAATGTGCAAGCAGTACAGACATTTCATAACTTTTCATATAATGTCAACATTATCCTAATCTCAACACTACACAAAATCAATAAAAATTAAAGCATAGGATTAATATCTTCCATGCACATATATGAATTAGACAAGATAATGAAGTTTTTTTTTGTTTTTTTTTTTTTTTTGCGGCACCGGGGATTGAACTCACAGCCTCGTGCCTGCCAGACAGGCACTTAAGCTGCTGAGCCAAACTCCCGGCCCTGGTTTTTTGAAGCAGGGTCGCACTATGCAGCTCAGGCCGGGCTTGTGCTCGCGTTTTAGCCCAGGCCGGCCTCGAACTCACAACGCTCCGCCTACCTCAGCCTCCCGAGTGCTGGGATTAAAGGCATGCGCCACCACGCCCGGCTAAGATAATGAAGTTTAATCATGCATAAAATAATTAGAAACTACAATCAATTATTTCAAGTACACAAGGCTGGTTCAACATTTAAAAACCAATTAATATCTCCCACAACAACAAACAGAAAGAGAGAGAAAGAGGGGGGGGGAGAGAGGGAAAGACTCATTCATGTCAATTAATACATAAAAAGTCATAAAACTCAAGAAAAATTCCAAATAAAGACAATCAGCAACGTATAAATAAGGGGGAAATCCTCAATTTAAAGAATATGTATGAAGGATGTAGCACCAACATCATACTTAATGGTCAGGAATAAACTCAGAAACAAAATGAGGATGTACCTTCATTCTACTCCCATTCAGTATCTTACTAAGCATCCCTATTGGTGTAAAAAGACAAGAAAAGTAAATGCAAGTGTATATGAATCTGTATCTGTATGCATATGTATATGCAAATATAAATATTCATATGTGTATCTATATGTGAATGTGTATATTTGGATATGTGAGCATGTATTTCTACTCTGCCAGGCCTCAAGTAAATCATATTTCAATAGTAACA
>RJWM01034320.1:0-19812 GCA_004363535.1 Dasyprocta punctata | reverse complement strand
AAACTTTTTTTTTTTTTTTTTTTTGCGGCACCAGGGATCGATCTCACAACCCCGAACCTGCTAGACAGGTGCTTAAACTACTGAGCCAAACTCCCAGCCCCAGTTTTTTGAGGCAGGGTTGCACTTATGTAGCTCAGGTCGGCCTTGTGCTCACGTTGTAGCCCAAGCTGGCCTCAAACTCACTACGCTCCGCCTACTTCAGCCTCCGGAGTGCTGGGATTAAAGGCGTGCACCACCACGCCCAGCTCTTTTTTTTGTTTTGTTTTTAATTAGGCATCAAACTCATGACCTTGCACTTGCCAGGCAGGTGCTTATGCCACTGAGCTAAATCCCCGGCCCTGAGTCGCAACTGTTTATGATTAATCTTTATTTTAGAGGCAGTGTCTTGCAGTGTAGTTCAAACTAGCCTCAAAGTTTCAATCCTCCCTCATAGTTAGGATTATAGATGTGCACAAACATGCCCAGTTTAGAGCCGGGCGTGGTGGCGCATGCCTTTAATCCCAGCACTCGGGAGGCTGAGGTAGGCAGAGCGTTGTGAGTTCGAGGCCGGCTTGGGCTACAACACGAGCGTAAGGCCGGTCTGAGCTACATAGTGCGACCCTGCCTCAAAAAACCAGGGCCCGGAGTTTGGCTCAGTGCCTTAAGCACCTGCCCTGGCAGGCACGAGGTTGTGAGTTCAATCCCTGGTGCTACCAAAAAAAAAAAAAAAACATGTCCAGTTTATTATTATTATTATTTTTGAGACAGGGTCCTGCTACGTAGTTCAGGCTGGTTTTGAACTGTATAGCCCAGACTGACCTCGAATTTGTGGGTCATCCTCCTGCCTCAGCCTGTGAATGCTGGCTGGGATTATAGGCATGCGTCACCACACCTGTTTTGCTTTGCAGAAAGCTGGTGCTTTTTTTTTTTTTTGTCTTTCTGAAAGAGGGTTTTGTTGTGCAGTTCAGGCTGTACTTGAACTCACTTTGTAGGTCAGGCTGTCCTTGAACTCCCAGCGATTCTCCTGACTCAACCTTCTGAGTGCTGGGATTATAGGCCTGTGCTTTTCATGTAGTTGGTCAGAAAGTTTTTCATTTAGTTGGATTTCTCTAGCTCATCTTCAAGGTTTCTGGGTACTTAGCAAAGTCTTCGCAAAGTTTTCTCTTCTTCAAATTCTCCGCCAATTGAACTCACGCTTGCCAGGTTGCACTTAATCTTTAATGTATTTGGAATCTATCTTTGCATACATTGGTAATCCCACTCAACAATGTGATCACCACCTTTATGTTGTCACTAAATTTCCATAAATCCAGGTGCATCAACTTTCCCATGATAGTGTCTCGCCTTTTTTATTCCCCAGAAATAAGGATTAAACCCAGAGATTGACAAGTGTTAGGAAAGTGCTCTACCACTAAGCTACATTCTCAGACCTTTGTAAATTTTATTTATTTATTTTTTTGGTATCAGGAATCGAACTCACGACCTTACGCTTGCCAGGCAGGTGCTGTGCAGCTGACCTATATCCCCAGTCCTATAAATGTTATTTACCTGTTTTTTGTTTGTTTGTTTGTTTGTTTTTGTTTTTTGTACCAGGGATCGAACTAACGACCCTGCACTTGCCAGGCAAGCGCTTGTGCTGCTGAACTACATCCTCAGCCCTAACCTGTTTATCTTTTGAGACAGTCTTGCTATGCAGTTTAGGCTGGCCTTGAACTCACTATGTAGCTCAAGCGGGTGTCGAACTCGTGGCGATCTTCCTGCCTCAGTTCCTCTGTTTTGGGCTTACGGGCATCCAGCAGCACGCCGAGTATTAAATTTTATTTTTGAGGCAATTTCGATAAATTGCCCACCCTGACCTCAAACTTGATCCTCTCGGTTTAGCCTCCGAAGTAGCTGGGAGTGCTCCAGCGTCCAGAGCAGAAAGTGTGTCTTACTCTCCTAGGTGCCTTGTGGCTTGAGGGTTCCGGAGGTCCAGCAGTACTCTGACCTAGAGCGAGGATGCCAGCAGCAGGTCTCTTCTCCCCAAAGCCAGGCCCCTCTGTGTGGAATCTGTCGACTCTCACCTGCTCAGAGTTGATGGCCAGGGAGCCCGCGGTGCCTCCAGGAAGAATTTCGGGTGCTCCTTAAGTCCCCTTCGCAACTACAATTCAAGCCCCGCGCGACCCACAGTCCTGCATGACGCGTCGCTTCGGGTGCCATTCATCGTTCCACAGGACCTCTCCCCGCCCCTGATCCCATACATCCCGCTTGAACCCCTTCGCGCCAGTTTCCCCATATACGTCCTGCGGTAACCCCTCCCCCATTGTCCTCCGCATGCATCCTGCGTGACCCTTCCAGTCCCTGTTCCCCCAGTATCCTACGTGACCCCTCCATCCCTTGCCGTGGGTGTTCTGGGGCTCCGCGCTCCCACCGCACCCCTCCCCTCCCCTCCCCCTCCCCCTCAGACTGACTGCGGGCCCCCGGCTCCCTGCGGGGCGGGGCGGGGCTTGGCAGGCGGAAGTGCCAGGGGCGCAGTGGCCGGCTGGCCGGCCATGGGAGCGCTGGGCTGGGACTGCGGCGGGGGCGGCGCGGGGCGCGCGGAGCTATGGGCTGGGCCGGCGCGAGCACCCGGGTAGTGGCGCGGGCGGCGGCAGCGGTGGCGGGGCCGCTGTTCTTGCTCCTGCTAGCGCAACCCCTGCCCGCTGCCGGCGGCTACGGCAGGAGCGGTGAGCAAGGGCGGGCCCTCGGCGCCCGCCATTGGGGGGCGCGGGCGGCAAGGGAGAGCCGGGTTGGGGCCCATTGTGACTCACCTGGGGGCACCTGTGCGCTCACCTGGCACCGGCGGGGACCGAGGTTATCCCCGCGTGTGGTCCCCGCGCAGCGCCGGGGCAGAAAACTGCACCCCCTCTTCCGTCCCCGGACCGGATCCGGCCAGCTCGGCCGCTTGAGAGCGTGCGCTCCTCTCTTTCGTTTTCCTGGCGTGTTGGGGTCGGGTGCTGACTGTCATACGTCTGAGTGGGGAATGGAGCGACTCAGCCTGGAACCCCAGCTGGATGGCCCGCTGGGAAGAGCGATGGGGCAGTGGGAGTCCGGGGCCTCGGTTTGCTCTTGTGGAGTCGTGGACATGGGAGAAAGTTGCTTAGACTCTAAAGCAGGGATCCTGTGGGCATGTTGGCACACTTCCCACAGTGTCCCCCAGTACAGTGTCCTTGGCCTTGCTGGAGGCAGAGGAGGCTGTCCAGCCAAGGAGGACCAGGTGGGGAACTTGCCTGCCTCCCTTTGAATTTCTGCTTCCTGAGTGTGCCCTTCCTAACTGAAGACCAGCGAGATGGCTTAGAACAGGGTGTGCAACCCCTGTGGGCTCTGCTTGGCTCAGGGACTGAGATGCAAACAGCCAGGCCCTGGACACCTGGCAACATGACTTCCTTCCCCGACCCCTGTGGGCTGGAACTCCCAGGGGTGTGCATTCCTGGCAAACTGGCTGTAAGGGTTCCCCATGCTCCTGGCCACCAATGCCTGCCTCCTGGGCACCAGGCAACTCATCCAGTGTTTCTGAGGCTGGCTTCCTTTTTTTCCCCCCTGCTCCAGGCTTTCTCTGAAATAATTCTCCTCCAAGTTCCTGTTTCTTTTGAGGGTTCTGTCTCCTGTTTTTTTTTTTTTTTTTGTGGCACCGGGGATTGAACTCACAACCTTGCGCCTGCCAGACAGGCGCTTAAACCATTGAGTGTCTTGTGGTTTTGAAGTTGGCACCACTTTGAAATGAAAGGCAGTTTTCCCTGAAGAATATGCTTCTGATTAAATTGCTCCATTGGACATAGACACCCTATTTCTCCCTTTTCTCCCTGGGGCCAGGACTGGGTGGGAGGCCACTGGTGAGTGAGATGTGTGTGGAACACCCTTGTCAGGCTACGTGGGGGCCTTGTGGGCTATAGATTAGCTTCTCAGTCCTCCTGGGCTGCTGAGGGGCAGGCAGGCAGCTCTGTGGCCCTAGTTGGGATCTGTGGGTAGGCAGGGTGCCCAGCAGACATCTTTCATGGTTTGGAGGGTGTGAGCCAAAACTCAACCTCCTAGGACTTTCTTTTCCCTCTCCATACCCAACCTATGTCCCTGGGATGTGGAGTGGGTAGATGTGTGACTGGCCTTTTCCACCCTTCCTGATATGATAACAGGGCTCAACCCATCTTGCTAACTTTCTAACTTGTTCAGGATAACATTGTGGGAGTCTTGGGAAGCTTGGAGAGGCTGTGTAGTGTTTGGGACCTTAGGCTGTTTTTTTTATCTCTTGTTTTATCTGTTGAAACACCATCACAGCCATCCCCTGGGCTCCAGGTGTCCTCAAGCTGACTTGGGGGTGGGGTGCTTTGTCTCTAGCAGTTTAGGAGAGCTGCTCCTAATGGGTGATCTCCTTTCCCTGCCCCTGGGTGTGTATCTGGTAGATTGCCTCTATTAAGACTACTGTCCTAGGGGTGGAAAACTGTCCTGGTTTAGTTCCCAGAACTTTCATTTTTCTGTCTGTATTATCATGTAGGCCCTGTATCACTCTAGGGCTTGTAGAAGCTCCTGACTCAGGCCACAATCGAGTGGGTACGTGAGTGTGGGTACGTGAGATCGTGAGATCGGGTGGTTGGCAGGCACTTGGAACCTGTTGTGGGTGGAGCCTGTCCTGCCCAGCCCCCATCCAGGCTTCTCCAAAGTTGCTAGCTTTGTCAGCAGACTACTATCTTTTCTCCAGGTTCCTCCATAGAGGAGTCATGAGACTGGCAGGAGAGGCAGCTGCTCACCTGACTCTCTCCTCTGCTCTGGGAAGGGGTGGGCCAGTCATTCTGCTAGAGGGAAGCTTCCTAGGTGGGGAACACTCAGAATGTGGCCTAACACTCAAAGCACTTTGCCACGCTCATTAACCTCAGGGACATGCCGTTCTTTTCAGCCTACCCATGAGGACATTGGGGCCTAGAAAGGGGAAGGGTCAAGTGGACACAAGGCCTGACTGGCACTACGGCTGGTGTGGGGGCCAAAGCTGCTACAAGCCTAGTGCTATGGGAAGCCTTGTTAGGGGCTGTGGGCCCCTGCTTTGTCCTCTACCACCAAGCTTGGGCATGTGTCTTGTAGATAGCTAGAGGTCATCCACCCAGTGTGAGGCCAGGCACCTGGCATTTGGGCTGTAGTCCTGGGGGAAGAGAGGCAGAATAAAGTTTGAGGAGCCGGGCGTGGTGGCGCACGCCTTTAATCCTAGCACTCGAGAGGCTGAGGTAGGAGGAGCGTTGTGAGTTCCAGGCCGACTTGGGCTACAACGCGAGCACAAGGCCGGCCTGAGCTACACAGTGCGACCCTGCCTCAAAAAACCAGGACCAGGAGTTTGGCTCAGTGACTTAAGTGCCTGTCTGACAGGTGCGAGGTTGTGAGTTCAATCCCCAGTGCCACAAAAACAAACAAACAAACAAACTAGGTCTGGAAGTTTGGCTCAGTGGCTTAAGCCTTAAGCGCCTGTTTGGCAGGCCTGAGGCTGTGAGTTTGATCCCCAGTGCCTGCCACAAAACAAAACAAAAACAAAAACAAATAAAGCCTGAGGGGAGATTTCCAACTGTGAGACAACCCCAAGGGGCTGGAGGACAATGGGGACCTTTGCCAACATCAGAGTTGTCCTGATAGGTGCTCTGGCTGACCCCAGGACTTGATTTCCTAATTCCTTTCCCTCTGGGAACTTCATTTCTCCCTGTCTGTGCTCCATCCCCGAGAGGGTGCCCTACACTGGCTGATAACATTCTCTCTCTGCAGAAGCCAGGCTGGTGTCTGAACATTTCTCACAGGCCCCACAGAAGCTGTCCTTCTATAGCTGGTATGGCAGTGCCAGACTCTTCCACTTCCGGGTGCCCCCAGACACTGTGCTGTTGCGCTGGCTATTGCATGTGTCCTGGGACAGTGATTCCACGTGCACCGATGCAGAGATCACTGTGTAAGTGCAAGCCTCCTGCCCACAGCACCAGAGCCTGGCCAAGGTCTCTACCTAACTAAGCTCCTGCTCTACTCTTCTTCCTCCAGGCATTTCCGCTATGGTGCTCCTCCTGTCATCAATCCACTGGGCACCAGCTTCCCTGATGACACCATAGTGCAGCCCTCCTTCCATGTCAGGGCACTGCTAAGTACCATGCTACTGGGCAACACTACTGTCAATGTGTCCCACCCAGCCCCTGGTGACTGGTTTGTAGTTGCCCATCTGCCCCCCTCTTCTCAGAAGATCGAGGTAAAGGTGAGGGGGCTGACCTCCAGGATGGGGGCAAGAGTCCCTGGTGCATGGGCGACCTATTGTCCACTTCTTTGGGGCAGAGATTGCTCTGCACTTAGCCACCCCACCTGGATGAGCCCCAATTCCCCTGAACCTGTTTCCCAACTTCTGCACCCTGCATTCTCTGATACTCTTGGTCTTTGTTGTCTTTGTAGGACTTTGTTCCCTCCTGTGGTTACATCTTCCAGCCTGACATGCTGGTTACGCGGGTGGTCAAGGTCACCATCCTAGAGCATGATGTGCCCCTTCCGCAGATCCTAGTCACCCACCCCAACTACCTCAAGTGAGTGGGTCCTAAAAGAGAACTGGGTCTGCCTTGTGACCTCAGCCTTCTGGGTTGGAGTGGGTAGTGCCACTGTCCCCAGCCTTGTCCTGTGCCTTGGAGTTGTACTGGGAAGTGGGGACAGATGCCCTGCCTGGGTGGATTAGAGGAAGTAGAGCCTGAGCGAGACCATACCATCTCGCCCCAGGATCTTTGTCCCTGAGTACACCCAGGAACTTCGGCTGGAGCTACAGGGCTGTGTATCCAACGTGAGCCTGGGCTGCCCAGTACGTCTCACAGTGGGTGTGGCCACCCTGCCCAGCAACTTCCAGAAGGTGCTGACTTGCACTGGCCACATCTTGACCTGCCGTCTGCTGCTGCCCTCACCACCCTGGGGCCAATGGCTACAAGTGATGGCTGAGAGCCTGGGAGGGCCCCACGTGTCAGTGTCCTTCAGTGCTGAGGCTGCCCTTACAGGTGGGCTACATGGAGGAAGGTGAATGGGAGTGGCTCTGTCCCTTCGCTTGACCACAAGACTTTCCTCCAGCTGAACCTTTTGTCCTTTTGACAGTCTGCAAGCCATGGAGTGTGACCTTCCAGCGCCTTGTTCAAAACAGCACAAACCAGAACTATAATGCCTCTGCAAACCAGCTGTCCCAGAGCCCTGCCCACCAGGACCTGAGCAGGAGTAGTGGAATGGGTGGTGGCCCCTTCTGCCTTCTGAGCTACTCAGTCATGAGGGAAGACATGGATGTGCTGTCTGTGCACTTCCATCCCTTGGATGGAGTCTTAGTGCTGGTGCACTCAGACAAACCCTCTGTGTTGCGGCTCCGCCTTGATACAGGCATGGACAGTGGGGGCTCCCTCACTATCACCCTGCGGTCCAATAAGGTACTATCCTTGCTGCTGGATAGGTTATCTGCAAGTGGCATGGGCTTGGCTCAGGGCACTTGGTACACTGACTTCAGTCTGGCCACCAAGGCAGGGAAGCCATTCAGGCAACAGTGTGATGCCAGCAGGTATGGGCAGCATAAAGGCCATGTGTCAGCTTGGGAGCCCTCTCCTTTAGGGCAGCCTTATCTTTTGGGTCCCAGGGCTGTGCCTGAGGAAATAGGCTGTGGAGATAGGTTGGGTCAAGCGTGCAGGTTGGAGGTAAGTCCTGTGCACGCAAAGCCTTGGAGAAAGGCAGCCTACATGACTGAGCTGACAGGCAGGGCAGATGGTATGCTGGCTCTTGGGAACCAAGAGGCCAACTCTGCATTACTTCCCCTTTCAGACTGAGGTCACAAATGATACCTTGGTATTGGCCTGTGTGAATGCTGCTTCACCCTTCCTCAACTTCAATGCTTCACTTAACTGCACTACAGGTATGGTAGGCAGGTGGCTTCTGGAGGGCGGCTCTGATCAGACGCTCTGGTCTTGCTAACAGGACTTCCTGCTGTATGCAGCCTTTTTCCAGGGCTACCCCCTGTCTCTGAGTGCCTCATCTAACACAGCCAACCTCATCATCCCTTACCCAGAGACAGAGAACTGGTACCTCTCCCTACAGCTTGTGTGCCCTGAGAATCCTGAGTACGTAAACCTGGGGCCCGCCAATGAGGTTATAGCTAGGAACAACCAGCTAAGTCATTGTGTTTAGGACCATGGACTGCCTGAGCTTTCTTGCTAACAGTGAGGGATCAATTGTTATCCATGTATTAGGAGTGGTTCTCCTTCTCTACTTGGTCATCCTCCCAAAGCAGCCCTGGAAAGAGAAAAGGTTACCTCTGGGGCTGTCATCACCTCTGGGGTTGTCAGAACCTGGGGGGCTCAATTCAGGGTTCATGTGTCCATAAGCCTGTGGAAAGCCCTGGTGGTAGATTGACCAGTCAGCTGTACTGTGCCTCCCACCCTTACAGGGACTGTGATCAGGCCATGGTTCGTGTGCAGACTACTATGTACCTGGTCCCTTGTTTTAATGACTGTGGACCCTATGGCCAGTGCCTCCTGCTCCGCAGATATGGGTACCTGTATGCGGGTTGCAGCTGCAAAGCAGGTGAGAACTGGGGTGCTCCACACCTAGAGGCAATCTCTGCTGCCATACATCCCAACCCTGTGCCTTTTCCTGTGGAACCCCAGCAGAGCTGTAGAGAGCACACCTTTAGAGCAAAGTAGGGAGGAGGGTATGCTTCCCATGCCCCCTCAATCTAATGCCCAAGAACAGAGACATGCAGTATCTCCAGGGTGGTACTACTTCCTGACCTTGGCCTCCCTTGCCTCTTGCCTGCCCACGGTATCTACATGCCCACATCTGTGTATGCATGTACATACCTGCTCATACCTGTCCAAGTTGCCTATACTTATACATATCTGCCCACACCTATCTATGTCTTATTTTTGTGTATACCTGTCCCCACATGCCACACCTGTCAACACCTGTCTATACTTGTCTCATACATACCTCTACATCTACCCAGCCTGCTCCTGGATGATGGAGGGAAGCTCCCTATTAGGACCTTGGCTCCAGCTGCTCACCCCAGGCCCCTGCATGTTTTGTATCCCCCAGGCTGGCGTGGGTGGAGCTGCACGGACAACAGTACAGCCCAGACATTGGCTCAGCAGAGGGTGGCTACGCTCCTGCTCACCCTCAGCAACCTCATGTTCCTGGCTCCCATTGCTGTGTCTGTGCACCGTGCCTTCCTGGTAGAGGCCTCCGTCTACCTCTATACCATGCTCTTCTCCACGGTAAGCACAGCCCTCATCTTTGGGTTCCCTAAGGTGGGGAGGTTCAGGATGCTGCTGACTACCCCATCTCGCAGTTCTACCATGCCTGTGACCAGCCGGGAGAAGCTGTGCTGTGCATCCTCAGCTATGATACACTCCAGTACTGTGACTTTCTGGGTTCTGGGGTGTCTGCCTGGGTTACCATCCTCTCCATGGCCCGACTGAAGACAGTTCTGAAACATGTGAGTGACCTCTGATGTGGGGGCTGGGCTCTGGGGGAGCAGAGGCCCTCCCACACAGCACATGCAAGGAAGTAGGAGGGAGAATGCAGAGAAGCTATTGGGGCTAAAGTCTTACCTAGTGATCAACCACCCTCCGAAGAAGCTGCAGGCACCTGTTAGGGAAAAGTACCAGTTATCAAAAGACTCCAGGATGGAAGGTAGTGGGCAGGGTTTTACAACACCTGCCAGCTCTGACTGGGTGTAGTGGCACATCTATGTAATTCCAGCACTTGGGAGGGTGAGGCAGGAGGATCACTACAAGTTCAAGGCCAGCCTGGGCTACATAGAGAGTTCAAGGACACCTATCTTTAGCTTAAAAAAAAAAAAAAAAGACCTTCCAGCTCAAGGCCCTGTTCAGACAGGAGCCCACACCAGGCCATGCCTCCCTGAGAAGCCCAGTCATGCTCATGCTCCTGGGTTCTTTGGTGTCAGAACACTGAGAATTTTTTTGCTGCAGCTGGACCTGGCCAATGGAGATATAACTCTGGTGCCTGTGAACTGTGTTCTCTGTCTCTGCTCTGAGGACTGTAGGCCTGAAGCTGCCCTAAGGGGCATCCATGAGAGCCCCATGGTCAGGGGACAGGGTTTGGAGAGGAAATTTGCCAAGTATTGGGGTCCAGTTGGGGTGAATGTGGGGGCATGAATCTGGGGGGAGATTGAGGCTATCCTGATGGGAGAGTCCACAAACCCAGGAGTGCAGGGAAAGGGGAATGTGTGGGCACAAGGGTGCCATTTGTGGCTGTCCAGTTTGTGTCCAACCTTAGACAGTGGCACTATCTCCTTGTCCCCACAGGTGACTGGCTGGCCAAGTTTGTACCTCAGAAATGTCAAGGCTAGCTGGGCGTGGTGGCACACGCCTTTAATCCCAGCACTTGGGAGGCTGAGGTAGGCGGAGCATTGTGAGTTCAAGGCCGGCTTGGGCTACAACGTGAGCGCAAGGCTGTCCTGAGCTACACAGTGCGACCCTGCCTCAAAAAACCAGGGCCAGGAGATTGGCTCAGTGTCTTACGCGCCTGTCAGGCAGGCGCAAGGTTGTGAGTTCAATTCCTGGTGCCGCAAAAAAAAAAAAAAAAAAGAAATGTCAAGGCTGCTGGGTGTGGTGGGACAAACCTACAATCCTAGTATTTGGGAGAATGAGGCAAGAGGATTGCTGTGAGTTCCAGGCTAGCCTGGGCTGCAAACTGAGTTCAAGGCCAGCCTGAACTACATAACAAGACCCTGTTTTAACACCCATATAATAATATTAATGATAATAATTAAAAATTTTTATTAAAAATAAAAAGATGTCAAGGCTGCACTCACCTATGGATGTCATGCAAATTTTGCCAGCAGCTCCAAAAGGGGTGGACAGAACTTTTGAGAGATTGTGGGGTGTGACAGGATGACCAGTGTGGCTGGCTACTTGTTTCTGGTGGGTTTTTTTTTTTTTTTTTTTTTTTTTTTTTTGCGGTACTGGGGATTGAACTCACAGCCTCGAGCCCGCCAGGGCAGGCGCTTAAGCCACTGAGCCCAACTCCCAGCCCTTTTTTTTTTTTTTTTTTTTTGTATTAGGAATCAAACTCACTACTTCACACTTGCCAGGCAGACACTGTACTGCTGAACTGTATCACTTGGCCTTCTGGTGGGTCTTGTGCTGCCACAGATGACCCCAATTCAAAACTCTTGTGACCCCATAGTCACCCCTGTGTCTTCTCCAGGTCTTGTTTCTCCTGGGCACGCTGGTCATTGCCATGTCCTTGCACCTGGATCGCAGGGGCATCTGGAACATGGTGGGGCCCTGCCTCTTTGCCTTCGTGATCATGGCTTCCATGTGGGTAAGGACTAGGGCAGGCAGGTGTTCCTGCCCAGACTCTGGGAGAAGGCCTGTGTTCTGGCCCCACGCCTAGTCCTGCTTTAGTCAGCAGGTCTAGGGCCCAAATGCCCCACACTTGCTGAGGGCTGCTAGAGTTGTCCCTCCCACCTCCCACACCCCAGAGACCCAGGGTGGGTATATGCCAGAGGTCTGGATCTGAGAACCAGTGGCCTTGTCCCCTAGCGCCCTCTCCAAGTTATGCATCTTCATGGTTCTGCTCCCCAGACTTGGGCAGGCTCTTTATAACCCCTAGCCCAGGGCCCTGGGAAGCTTCAACCACACCCAGCCTCCACCAACATTAGAATGACTATTTGCTTCAGGTATACCGCTGCAGGCACCGGCACCAATGTTATCCCACCTCATGGCAGCGCTGGGCCTTCTATCTCCTGCCTGGCATCACCATGGCTTCTGTGGGCATCACCATCTATATATCCCTGATGACCAGTGACAACTATTACTATACACACAGTATCTGGCACGTACTCCTGGCTGGGAGCGCAGCCTTCTTGTTACCACCACAGGATGAGCGGGCTGAGCCCTGGTCTTGCTCACAGAAGTTGCCCTGCCACTATCAAATCTGCAAGAATGATCGCGACGAGCTATACACTGTGACATGATTCAGCCAGCTGTGGGACATCTGCTACTGATAACCTCTTCAGCCAGGAGTAGGGACCAAAGAAGAGGAGCCCTGTCCAGCCCTGCCTAGATTGGTTTCCAACTGAATAAAATTGCCCTGAGACCCTTTGCTTCCTCTACCAGAGGAAAGGAACACCTCCTCTCCAGCACACACACACAGCACCTGCTCCCGTGTGTCTGCTGTCTGCTGTTGACATCCTCAACAGGATCCTCAGCATGTCTCAGTGGCTCTTGCAGTGGTCCCTGGAGATTGCAGATAACATGTGTGGGCAGAGGCTTACACCTTGCTGGCCTGGAGGTGATTAGAGGCTGGAGGCAGTAGAGAAAAGTCCCCAGTTGCCTTGTTCCCCTGTGAAGTTGTGATGTGAGACCCACAGGACCAAGGAGACCTGAGTCCCTGAGGCTGGCAGTCTAGTGATCCTGGCATCCCCGATCCTGTGTGCCTGAATGCCTCCATGGGAACCTTGTGCTGCTGCAGTTGCAGTGGGAGAAACCAAGGTTACCAGCAACCTGGGAATACAGGGGTTTGCCCTTCCCTGTTGCTCTCAGATACTGGGAAGATCCTCCTGGGGAGAGGACTGGCCAGCTCTTTTTTTTTTTTTTTTTTTTTGCGGCACTGGGGATTGAACTCACAACCTTGCACCTGTCAGACAGGCGCTTACGTCACTGAGCCAAACTCCCGGCCCTGGTTTTTTTTGAGGCAGGGTTGCACTGTGCAGCTCAGGCTGGCCTTGTGCTCGCCTTTGTAGCCCAAGCCGGCCTCGAACTCACAACACTCCTTCTACCTCAGCCTCCCGAGTGCTGGGATTAAAGGCGTGCACCACCATGCCCGGCTGGCCAGCTGTTCTGAGTGTGTGATTCATGCCCCCCATCTCTGCTTCTTGGGCCCTTGTCTGGCAAGCATCCTTTTAAGTAGATCTTAAAAGCCCAAGTGGTAGCTGTCCCCGCTCCCTGTACTGGACCAAATAAGACTCAGAAAAGTGCCTCTGAGACCTGGCTTAACCATTTTAGCTCAGGTGACTGCCCATCTCCCCCTGGGACTGAGAAGCTGGTGCTGCAGAGGCCCAGGGCCATCCTCTGGGCCTCCCACTGCCCCAGTCTTCCTGCACTTAGACACTAAAGCATTCCCCAGCTTCTGAAAGCGTAAACGTGTATATAAGGTGGGTTTTTATTTTTGCAGGGAGTAAAAAAACCTCACAGCTCTGAAGACTTTTTTTTTTTTTTTTTTTTTCAATAAAGACAGGGTCTCACTCTGTAGTTCAGACTGAACTTAAAACTCACTGTGTAGCCCAGGCTGGCCACGAACTCCTGGCGATCCTTGATTACAAGCATGTGCCACCATACCCTGCTGTGTGTGTGTGTGTGTGTGTGTGTGAGAGAGAGAGAGAGAGAGAGAGAGAGAGAGAGAGAGACAAAGTCTCAATTTGTAGTTCAGGCTGACCTTGCACTAACTGTATCCCATATAGCCTTGAACTCAAGAGATCATCCTGCCTCAGCCTCTAGCGTACTGGGATTACAGACTCCTGGCAAGGCATTTTTATGTGACTGGTGAATTTAATATTCTACACTAATGTTTATTTTTTAACGGCACCAGGGATTGAACTCACAACCTGGGGGCTGCCAGACAGGCGTTTAAGCCACTGAGCCAAACTCCTGGCCCTAGTTTTTTGAAGCAGGGTCTCTCGCCTTGTAGCCCAAGCTGGCCTCAAACTCACAACGCTCCTCCTACCTCAGCCTTCCGAGTGCTGGGATTAAAGGCGTGCGCCACCACGCCCGGCTTCTTCACTGATTTTTCAAGACATCAGTTTTTACATTTTTTCTGCTCTGTACTGAGGTGGTGGGAAAGGCAGGACGCAGGATACTCAACCCCTCGCCGTCGTCTCTGAAAGTATCTGGGACGCACTTTGCAAACTATCCTTTGAACCGATATTCTTTCCACAAGACTTTCTCCATGGTCCCTAAAGCCGGGGAGTGGGGCGGGGCAAAGGTAGACGAACAGTCTGGTTAGCCAGTCACCGGCAAGCGAAGGTCAGGGCATCCGGCGCAGTTCCGGTTCCTCTGATGGCGTAGATCGCTAGATCCAGCCTGAGTTGAGATCTACAGCGGCGCGGTGCAATGCCTCTGCACAGGTTCCCGGTCCACCTGTGGAGGCAGCGGCAGCTACAGGAGGGCATCTGCTCGCGCCTGCCTGCGCATTTCCTGCGCTCTCTGGAAGACGCACGTTCGCCTACCCCTGTCCACTACCGGCCTCACGGGGCCAAGTACAAGATCAACCCCAGGAACGGGCAACGGGAGCGCGTGGAGGACGTGCCCATCCCTATTTACTATCCTCCGGAGTCCCAGAAGGGGCTCTGGGGCGGCGAGGGCTGGATCGTGGGCTACCGATACGCCAACAACGACAAGGTGGGTGTGGGCCGGTTCGTTGGTCTGCTGGACGCAGCTGTACCCAAAGAACATGCTAACACGTGAAGCGGTACAGATCTGCCAAACTTCACCGGCAAAACCAGAGCTATTCTGAGATGGGGTGGCCCAGCCTCAGGGGAAACAGTACAGGAAAAGGCGTTGCAAGGGCGGCAGTGGCAGTCAAAAGTACAGCTAGGATGAGACTTTCCAGCTGAGGAGTGGAAGAGATGAGGTCGGTGCTCACCTACCAGCTTGACTTGGCAAAGTGTCTTGTGACAGGGTGCCCAATTTGCTCCTTATTACAATCAGGCAGACTGCTAGGCATAGTGGTGCACACCCATAATCCCAGCAACCGGGGAGCTGAGGCGGGAGCATCACCAAAGTACCAAGCCAACCTGAGTTACATAGTGAGACCATGGTGGGGGTGTGTAGGGGAAGAATCAGGAAGACAGAGATTTAAATGCAGTTTGGAAGGAGCAAGCCCTGTTCCCCATGTTTGCTTATGGTAAGAGTCTGAGCCTTAGGCTGAGGTAGGTGGAGCGTTGTGAGTTCGAGGCCGGCTTGGGCTACAACGCGAGCGCAAGGCCGGCCTGAGCTACATAGTGCGACCCTGCCTCAAAAAACCAGGGTCGGGAGTTTGGCTCAGTGGCTTAAGTGCCTGCCCAGGCAGGTGCGAGGCTGTGAGTTCAATCCCCGGTGCCGCAAGAAAAAAAAAAAAAAAAAAAAAAAAAGAGTCTGAGCCTTCTGGGAGGAGGCTTGCATTTTTGAGGCCCCCCCAGACTACCCTTTTTCTGGAAAGGGTGAAGCCACAGGGTTACCCACCAACCTGACCCCACCAGATAGTTGCTTTGGGCCCCAGATGGTCTGTAATGAGATAGGGCAGGACTCATGAGGTTTGTGTCATGCTCTTAGCTCTCAAACAGGGTGAAGAAGGTGTGGAAGCCACAGCTGTTTCAGCGTGAGCTCTACAGTGAGATCCTGGACAAGAAGTTCACTGTAACTGTAACCATGCGGACCCTTGATCTCATTGATGAGGCCTATGGGTTTGACTTCTATATCCTCAAGGCAAGTGGGGCTAATGTACGATAGGGTCCTGTGGTCAGTCAGAATGGTGTCTGGAGAGTCACTGGCAAAGCATAGGTGGGATCATTCCCCTTTCTGGGCAACCCCAGTGGGGCTTTCTGCCCACAGGAGTTCCTTATGTGGGTGACTGAGTGAGAATGAGTGGTAATGGCCACCTACTTTTGACTCGAGCTTAACTTCTCTGTCCTGATCTACCCCGGGCCTGCGTGCTAGTGTTGCCCACCATGTCCAGCCTGCTCTGGTCTAGCTGAGGGGTGGTTGACAGGGTGGGTGGAGGCCTACCATCAGCACCTGGCCCCAAGTGAACCTCCTGCAGACCCCAAAGGAAGACCTGTGCTCCAAGTTTGGGATGGACCTGAAACGAGGAATGCTGCTGAGGCTTGCCCGGCAGGACCGCCAACTGCACCCAGACAACCCTGAGCGGAGGATGGCCATCTATGACAAGTACAAGGTGAGGGCTTCCTCTGTTTTCCCTGCTGCCTATTGTCTCTGGCAAGGCTTAGCCTCACTGTGCCTTCTGTTTTCCTGCCCAGGAGTTTGTCATTCCAGAGGAGGAGGCTGAATGGGTTGGCCTGACACTAGAGGAGGCTGTGGAGAAGCAGAGGCTTCTGGAGGAGAAGGTGAGCATGTATATGTGCCAGCTGTTCCTCCCTCTGCAGGAGTAGGCGGAGAGCCTGGATGAGCAGGTGTCACATCTGTATCTGCTGCTGTGCGTTTAGCCCCATGTCTACCAGGAAGAAGTTCCTTCTGTCTTCTGTCCCTAGACTTTCAGTGAAAAGAGAAAGATTTGTTTTGTACTAGGATCTTGAGCTTGCCAGGCAGGCACTGTGCCACTGAGCTATATTCCTGGCCGTATTTTTTTTTTTTTTCTGAGACAGGGTCTTGCTACGTAATTCAGCATGGCCTTAAACTCACTATATAGCCCATGGGCCTTGAACTCAAAATGATCCTCCTGCCTCATCCTCCTGAATTCTGGGATTCTAGGTGTGTACCACCACGCTTGGCAGTAGAGCAAGAGTTTTGACTGTTTTCTTGGCTGCCTGGAATCCCCAGGGTCTTCCTTTTGTGTCTTACTCTCTAGAAAGGTCTGGAGCCAATAGCTGCCAGGACAGGGAGCCCACCTGTGGCATAGCAACTGGCTGCTTTTATTCTGTCTGCTTAGTTTATCTGTGACCACAGGGAAACCAGAGACAGGCACATGGCTCCTGTGTCCCCAAGAAAGGGGAGGCCTCATCTCATGGACAGGCTGTGCCTTCCAGGTTGACAAACCTGGTGACTAGCCTTGTGAGCAAAGCTGAGGGGCACAGGTCCCACTACGCACCCATTTCCTGAGATGTCTGACCAATAGCAGTTGGTTCCCATTTTCCCTGGAGCCTGGCTACTGTTGGTACTGCGAGCCTCACTAGGACCCTTTCCCTTCAGGACCCTGTGCCCCTCTTCAAGATCTACGTGGAAGAGCTGATTGAGCGGCTTCAGCAACAGGCACTGTCAGAGCCTGTGGTGGTGCAGAAGAGAGCCAGCGGGAAGTGACCAAACAGCCTCTTCAGCCTGACCACCAGGCTTAGCCTTTGTCGCTGGGTCTTTTATCACTGTGGACACAGAACCTGGGGGAGCCATGAGGGCCACCTGTGGGTAGTGGGTGAATCTTGGTTGTTGTATGCTGGCCACACAGCTCCTGGGGAGGAGGCTGAATGGGGGCACTTTTGTCCCAGGATCCTTTAGAGGCCTGGTACTAAGCAGGGCCCCTGCCCAGACTGAGACAAACACCAGATAGCATTTATTGTCCCTGTGGGTCTGGGAGCAAGTAAAGTCTGAGCCAGGTGATGTGTGTGTTTCTTTGGTTGGAGGACTAGAGTTCTGTCTGGAGGTCCTGGCCCAGACATCCCCTGCCCGTCAGAGATCCAGTGTGGGGAGTATGCACTCTCTGGCTCCAACTACTGTCCCCAGGGATCTGTGGAGACTGAGGTTCAGTTTGATGTTTCTCTTTTCCCTGGAAGAATTCTGTGTAGTTGATGTGTCTGGGGCATACATCCTTCCATTGCTGACTCTTGGATTGTGATTCTAGATGGGCACCTGGCGGCCGTTGGTATGGCTACTACTGGTGGGAGTCCTGTGACCTCAGCAAGTCACTGCTGATTGGCTGTCCTGTAACCCAACGCGGTTTGAGGTAGACTCTGGATGTGTCCTTGGCCTTGAATCCAGAAATAGCCCTTTGTGTCTTTTTCTTTTGAGACAGAGTTTCACTATGTATTTCAGGCTTGCCTGAAATTGAATTCACAGTAGTCCTCCCACCTCAGACTCTCAAGTGCTGGGACTACAGGCCTGCACTTACCAGTCTGGCAGTATATCCCTTTTCTGGGGGAGGCCACATCAGTTTTATCAAATTCTCATAAATGCTTTTGATCAGAAAATGATGATGGTCCTCAGTGAATGACAGACCTACCCCCACACCAGAAATAAACCTGTAATTCAGGTCTGGGACAGGCTATGGATCTGCCCTAACATTCTGTCTCTAAGATGTGGAAATGCAGATGTACATGCTCAGTCACACAGATGCATACAGAGATGGGTTTGTGGCCACATGTGTTCATATATGGCACTGTGAACTAGATGTCAGATGGATGGTCTATATTTTCTCTGTATATCCCTGCCCTCTATGTGACATACCTACACTCTATGGGCCCTGACCAGGTCTGGTCATTTGAGCCATCTTTTTTTTTTTTGTTTTTTTTTGTTTCTTTTGTCTTTTGAGACAGGGTCTCTCTATACAGTTCAGGCTGGTATTGAGCTCACTTTGTAACTCAGTCTGGTCTTGAACTTGTCTCAGCCGCCCAAGTGCTGGGATTACAGGTATGTACTACCATACCTGGCATCTGAGCCATCTTAGATACTCACTTTGTGCTGGGAACTACACATCCTGCATTGATCAAGGTCAAACCTACAAAAGGCAGAGCTGCCCTGTGCTGGACCACACCTTGCCCTTTCCAGCTGGGTCTGAGCAGCTCAGGAGTCAAGAGACATCCCCCACCCTGACTGTATGCCAGGGATTGGCTGAACCCATGTGTGTCTATGACAACAGCCCAAGGTCAGCCTCAGTGTTGATGGGGCTGTGGCTGGGCTGTGGAGGAGAAACAGGCAAAAGGGTAGAGTGTTGCTGCTGCTATAGCTGGGTATGGGTTCCTTAGGTGGGTGTAAGCAGTAGAGACTTGGGAAGTGTTGACATTGTTAAATCTAAGATGAGACAACCAGAGCCAGGAAGGGCCCATGCCCACTGTGGGATGGGGTGGGTGTGAGGCAGCCTGTGGACCCAGTTGGAATCCTTTGCCAGACTTCTCACTGTGCCAGTCTCACCTGCCTGTTGAGTCCTGCTCAGGTGCTCAGTGGCTGGAGGGGGTTGGGAAGAGCAGATACGTCCTGCTGGGTTACCTGGGTACCATGGCCCCTGCTCAGTCTGCCACTGCCAGGCTCACGCACCCATGTTGTTCTTTGTTGGCCTCCATTCACCTGTGCCATCACACCTATTGACAACCCCAGCCTTCCACTGGCTCCAGATAGGGTTAAGCTGTTTGGAGCCTCTAGGCTTTCTCCAGTCCCTCTTGAGCCACCTTGGGCCCATAACATTCCAGCTTCCTCTGACATGGCACACCCCAGCATCCTTAAGTTTACCCTATGTCTCAGAATGGTCTCTTCCCTGACCACACCACCAGCTAACTCTGGGCAACATCTGTCCATGTATCACCCTTGGACTGGACTGTCTGCTGGTGGCTTCTAGCAGAGGGAGGGCTAGGGCTCCATCCTGTTACAGGGAAGCTCAGACTGGGACAAGGGTGGTATGAAGAAATCTAGAGCCAAGTCCAGGGGGCTACTCAAGCAGCCTGAGCCTTGTGGCTCTGAGAACAGCCGTAGCTCCAAACCACCTATGGCCAGGGTCATCCTAAGCCCAGTTCTGTGAGACCAACCCAGCTCTCTGAGGCTGCTTCTCTGGATATGAGAACCTCCTGGGCCCATGTTTCTATATCCTCCTCACCTGTCTCTCTGGCCTTGGCAAGGACCTCAGTGACTGCTTGGTCCCCTGGGGCTAGGTACAGCTCTCACCCTATCCCAGGAGCCTGAAGGTCACACCTCTTCCCTGAGCTCCTCTGCTATATTCTGCTCAGCAGCTGTGACCCAGGGCCTGGGCCAGGAAGTAGCCTGGAGGAGGGATGTGGGTTTCCAGGGCTTTCTCAAGGTCTTCAGAGGGCCCCCTGACCTGGCAGTGTTGTTCCTGGGGGATACTGGATAGCCCAGGCTGCTCCTGGCTGTGACAGAGATTGGGTGGTGGTGGCTTCAAGGCTGCTGATACTCCTAAATG
>RJWM01034319.1:0-19827 GCA_004363535.1 Dasyprocta punctata | reverse complement strand
GCTAAATACAATAGCTATTGAAAAAGAAAAGTTAATATACCTGAATTGATGAATCTTACATGTCTATATCTGTCAATATCCCCAACCCCTAGGAAGGTAATGACATGCAATATTGTAACTACTGCCAAACTTCAACCACCTCAGTGTGTAAACCTACAATGTTATCGTATCAGATCTGTTGTTGTTGTTTGTCTGTCTTTTTTGACTTTTATTTCTAGCTTCTGTATCTATTTTCTCTTAAATTAAAAAAAAAAAAAAAAAAAGATGCAGAAACAACTCCAGACACACTAAACCATCTCATCTTTGACAAAGGTGCCAAAAGCATTCACTGGAAGATAGCCTCTGTAACAAATGGTGCTGGAAAAACTGGCTCTACACATGCCAAAGATTAAAGTTGGACCCATATCTTTCACCATGCACTAAGCCAAAATTGAAATGAATCAAAGATCTTAATATTAAAACAGAAACATTAAATTTTCCGGAAGATAGAGTAGGTAAAACTGTAGAAGATACTGGTGTAGGTAAAGGCTTTATGAACAAAACCCAGATTGCACAGGAACTATCACAAAGAATCAACCACTGGGATCTCACCCTACTGAGCTTTTGCATAGCAAGAGAAACCATCAACAGAGTGAAGAGACAACCCACAACGTGGGTGAAAATGTTTGCCAGGTGTTCCTCAGAGGATTACTATTAAGAACATATAAAGAACTGAAAAAAATCAGTCCCTCCCAGATTTAAAGACCCAATCCAAAAATGGGCATCTGAGATGAATACACACTTCTCAGATGAAGAAATACACACAGCAAATAAATATATGAAAAAATGTTCAAAATCACTGGTCATTTGAGAGATGCAAATTAAAACAACACTGAGATTCCACCTCACCCCAGAAAGAATGGCTAGTATCAAGAAATCAAGCAATGACAAACACTGAATGTGGCTGTGGGGAAAAAGGAACCCTTCTCCACAGTTGGTGGGAATGCAGACTGCTGCAACCACTGTGGAAATCAGTGTGGAGATTCCTCAAAAAACTAGGATTGGAGGTCCCATTCGACCCAGCTATTCCCCTTCTAGGTACCTTCCCAAAAGAATTAAAAAATCATACCACAGTGATATATGTGCACCCATGTGTAGAGTAGCACAGTTTGTAATAGCCAAATCTTGGAAACAACCTGAATATCCATCGACTGAGGAATGGATAAAAAGATGTGGTATTTTTATACAGTGGAGTACTACTCAGTCATAAAGAAGGATAAATTAGACACTTTCATAGGTTAATGGATGCACCTTGAGAACATACTCATTAGTGAAATAAATAAGACACACATGTGTAAACATATTATTTCATTAATGTGACAAAACAGTTAAGACAGTTATACCACTGATTTCTCTGGGTTCACTGAAGAAAAAGATATGTACTGGTATTGTTCAAACAATTGAAGGCAGATGTCTTGTGCTCTGGGTCAATGATTTGGAGATGCCAATGCGCAATATATGTACCATTGTTGTCCCTTGACTGACATGTTTTGAAATTTTGTTAATGTTTTTGTCTTCTGTTTTTTCTTTCTTTTTATCTTTGAATAAAATGGATTTAAAAAAAAAAGAAACATACACTACCATCATTCTCAGTACTATTCTTGTGATGATTACTCAGAGGGTGCTAAGCATTGATTTAAAAAAAAACCCACAAGGAATTAACATTATTTAGAAGAAAAGGGAAAAAAAACTTGGTATAATCAACCTGGTTATTTGTTTCATAATACTATGTGGTGGTGGTGAATACATACTATACTGACTTTCTTTTAAAGAGAATAGTATGGAAAGCTGCCTCCCTATAAGCCCACAACCACCACCACCAAAGAAAAAGTTCACGATGGAGAAACTTGACAACACCACCTCAGCGGAAGTAGTCAAGGTTAACATCAACAAAGACAAGCCATGTTGAGAGCATGTACCCTTATATGACCCAAAGAAAAGCATACATTATCTGTATTCTTTTCTTTCCCAAAACTGCAACTCCAATCTAATCATGAGAAACACATCACACAGATCTGAAGTGAGAAACATACTACAAAACACCTGGCCAGTATTTCTTAAAACTGACAAGATCATCCAAAACAAACCCAGAGAAACAGTCACAATCTAGAAATGCCTAATGAGACAAGGCAACAAAAAGTAAGGCAGCATCTGCATAGGACACAGGAACAGAGAAAGGAAATCTGGTCAAAACTACAAACTTCAGTAAAGAACAATGCATCATTATTAATGTCTTAATTTTAAAAAATGTACCACTCTAATATGTTATTAATAGGGGGCACTGGATATATAGAACAAGAAAATTCTGTACTATCTTCCTTACTTTTCTGAAAACATGAACGCTTTTCTAAAATAGTTGGTATCTTTAAATACTATTGTTTAAATGTTGAATGGCCTTTAAATCCAAACAAATGAACATCATTACTAAGGCTCAAACGAAGAGTCTGGCAGTGTTGACCATCTAAGAATTCAAGTATCACCCGCTCTCTGCCCAAACTTCCCGACCACACTGCCAAGGGAGTCTTCAAAAATCAAGGGAAATAAAAAACACTCCAATGTTTAGCAAAGTACTTTCCTTCCCATCTAACTTTAACATTATATTCTGTAAGATCTGACCATATCTTGTAATAACCCTTAGTTTTGCCAACGTCTGTCAGAGAATAAAGGACATTCAAAAAACAGAGCTTAGAGAGCAGTGTAGAGATAACAGGTTGAAAACCCTTGCAAATGAGAAAACAGACTCCAATGACAATGAGGACTTAGTCACAGGGAAATAAAAATAAACAATGACCACAGCTGAGTTAGAACCATTTAATATAAGGAAGGGCAAACAAATTTATTTGAAAAGAAATTTTAGTAGCAACACCTTACAGCTCAGTACCAAAACTAATATCCACAGTAATTACTAAGTTACCAATAAACAGATGATATGATTTTAAGGACATGCGATTTATTTCAGAAAAACTGTTAAGAAAAATACATACTATACTCCTAGCATCCAGATTGTGGTCTCTAAATACTATTGCCCCAAAAAAGGAATCAGGGCTTCTTGGGCAAAATGAGTATTCCAGGTCTGGGCAAAAGAAAAGTCCACAACATCTTGCTATTAGACATAGATGTAGATGTAGATGTAGATAGAGATATAATTGTTTGAGTCAATATAAAGAGACTACACTGGACAAAAGCAGAATAGTTTGGTTATCAGTGTGGGAGGTTAATCTCCTAACTCCGTAGAAGTTAATTTACTCCCTATGCCAGTGATGGCAAACCTTTTAGCACTTTCAATGACACAAACAGCCCACTGTGGTATGAGTGCCACGGGTTTGCCACTACTGCCCTATTCCTCAGAACCTGTGAATATTACTTCAAATAAACAGCAAGCCCCTAAAGTAATTTTTTTTAAGTTTTGTCATTTCTGAGCTTGAGGGCTTAAGTCTAAATTAGCTGAAAAATAATGTACCCATATATCATTTCTCTACCACTCCAGATAACAGAACATTATACACACACACATACAATTTAAAACAGAAAACTATTAATGTTTAAAAATGGTACTAGGGCTATAGATCAGGAAAGAGTGCTTGCTTGGCATACACAAGGCCCTGTGTTCAATTCCCAGTATCAAAAAAGGATATATGTATTACATATATATTATTGTGTGTATATATATATAATTATCTCTTATATTATCAATTGCTTTATTACAAAATTAATTGGTTTACAATATAATGGGTTTTTATCACTTATAGGGAAAAAAGCCTACTGCAACATAATCTATTTCTAGAATCATGGATTACACTGTAAAATAAATCAAATTCTTCGTGTACACACTGTCCTTTATTATAACACAAAAAATTCTAAATGAAGGCATAATTCTTTATCTCCCAAAAAAGGATATACTATACCTACAATTCCACACTATGGGTTACTTAGCTGAAGAAAGTATATAATAAATAATAAATACACAAGGACTATATTTTATTTACAAGTAGAACTGCATGTAGAAATAAGAAGGTTATAAACAGAGAGGGATTAGAATTTTGATAAATACTATCCTTCCCTCCATTTATGTGGACAAAGATTAACAACATGTCTAAGGAAAGGAACATGAGATCCAACAGGTAAAAAGTTTCAAGGAGGTAATGCTAACATTAATACTTGGGAAGAGGGAAATCTCAAAGCTACAAAAAATGAAATGGGTAATAACATGAGTTAACAATTAAGTACTGTCTATCAGGTATATTATGGGAAGCAGTACAGTCCAATAACTGAGAAAATAGATTCTGGAATTAAACCAGGATTTGAATCCCACCTCTAACACTTATAATAAACCGGTTCCTTTGCTCTGCCTGTAAAAATCAAAACAAGTAATAGTATCACGCTCTAGTAAGTAATCTCTCTCTTACACAACTAGTAAGTAGCAGAGCTAGATTCAAACACTGATTTGCCTGCCTCCAAAGCCTAGCTGGATTTTCCTGTGATTAGAGGTTAAAGAGAGTAATACAGGAGGATTCATGTATCACATAAACAGGACTTACAAACAGATAATAACATCTCCCCAAAATGTTCTTTTTTATGTAATTATTCATTTACATGTTGAAAATCAGATAACTTAATTATAAATTATTTTCTTCCACAGTAAGGGTATTATGCTATTTAGGTATTTTTTAAGTCTTATGTACAAATTTATATCAGAATGGTAAAGGAGCATTCTAAAGCATTTTAATGGTTCTCTGTTGGGGATGATTTTGACCACCAAAAAGCATATAGCAATGTCTGGAAACATTTTTTGTTTCACAACCAGGGTCCTGGCACCCAATGGACAGATGCCAAAAACACAACTGAACATCCTATAATGCACTGGTCGGCTCACCACAATAAAGAATTATCTGGTCCAAAATGCCAATAGCAATAAAAGTAAAACTATTACGACTGAAGAGGGCTGCATACCTCTAATATGTAGTGACACATTAGAAGATAGGTAAAAAGTTCCTTTCAATCCTCAAATCCTGAGAATCATCTAATCTACATCTACATCTACAACTGGAGAAGCGGTAGCTCGTGGAAGAGCACTTGTCTAGCATGTACAAGGACATATTCAATCTTCAGTACTACCAAAAGAAAAGAAAAAATTTCAAAATAAGCGAATAAGCCTACATCTAACTCCTAAGCTTGTGACAGCTCTCTTAAATGCTCATTTAGCATTTGTGTAGGTATCTGCTTAGGTACTTTTCAATATCAACTTCATAAATATGAGGTTTAATTTAAATGTTAAATACAAAGTAGACATAATTCTGTTAAAACTATGCAAATGCTGCATCTAAAATATTCATGGATGCTTCAGAGTTACAGCTTTTTTAAATGTTCTTTTTTTAATGGAGAAGTTAGTCATAAAGAGAGAAATTTTATTTCTTAGCCTGGTGTGGTGGCTGTAATCTTAGCACTCTGGGAGTCTGAGGCAGGAGGATCACAAGTTTGAGTCCAGCATGGACAAATGCCAACAAAAAACAAAGAAATGCAAACCTAACCAATACTTTTTGCTCACCCAAATTAGCAAATTTTTGTGTATTTCTCTTCCTAATTAAAGATATCACTACCCAGTGATATGCTCACACACTGTGATGAGAGCAAAATCTGCTATAACCTTAAAGAATTATGTACTAATCATGTTTCTTTATTTTCTATGCTTCATAATGCTTTGCTGTCACAGCACTCTAGCTGATCAGGAAAGACTGCCCCTCCCAGACTCAGCTAATTCGTGTAACCAGGAAACAATCCCTCCCATCCAATAGACTGCACCTTTTATATGCAAACCAACCAATTCAAACCACGTATCCCAAGCCACCCACTTTAGGTAACTGTCACAGGAAGCAACTATTGCCTATGCCCTAATCACCCCAAGGCCAGTAATCCAAACAAGTAGACACCACCCCTTCAGTTCTGAGCCCACCAACTTTATTTAAACTATGCAATCCTAAACTTACTCAAAATTGCCTAATCTACTTTGCAAGGTGGGGCGGGGATGATGATGATAGGATATAGCACGGGAGCACAGCGTCTGCCTGGCAAGCGCGCAGTCATGAGTTTGATTTCCAGAACCAAATAAACAAATAAACAAACAAATCTACCCTGCCTTGCCCACTCCATCCCATGAAAATCACAATAAGGACTCTAGCATTATTATATATTATAAGTAAAGGCTTCTGCTCTGCTGTTATCTGTCTCCTGCTTTCCCATGTGACCCTGTGTGCACAGCATGCCCTTTCTCTTGTGATATGTAAGTAAAAAACTCTTCTTTCCTTACCACATCAGACTAAAATGAAACTAGGTCACATTTCAAGATAGATGGATATGCAGTAACCAACAACAAAAGCCTTGAAAATAAAAAAAAAAATTTTGTCTTTTTGAGACAGAGTCTCACTAGGCAGTTCAGGCTGGCCTTGAGCTCACTTGATAGCCCAGGCTAGTCTCAAACTTGCAACAATCCTCCTGCCTCAGCCTCCCAAGTACTGAGATTACAGGCATGTGACACCAGGCCCAGCTAAGCCTTGAAATTTTGTATGCTCCTTTTTATTTTTTTTTCATTCAACATTTTGTGACTGTTAACTAAAACCATGAAATGTGAAATAACAGATGAGGGAGTACTACTATATTAACTACCAGAAATTTATCCTAAGAAAGTAACCATGTATATAAATATTCAATTGCAAGACTTCTGACTGTAGGAGCAGTTCAAATTCCAAAACATTAAGGGAAAAAAATCAGTATACTGTAGTCGTCCTCCTTATCTTCAATTTCAATTTCCATGGTTTTAGTAAACAGAAAATACTGACTAGGGCCGGAGGTGGTGACACGCACCTGTAATCCCAGCACTCAGGAGGCTGAGGCAGTAGGATTGCCACAATTTCAAGGCCAGACCAGACTACATAGTGAATTCAAGACCAGCCTGTACTATACAGTGAGACCCTGTCTCAAAAACTAAACAAACAAACAACAACAAAACCTGAATAGAAAATCCCAGAAATGAATGGGAAAAATGAGGGGAAAAAAAAAAAACTGAATGGAAAATTGTGCACTGTTTTGAGTAGCATGATGAAATTTCATGCCATCTTACTCTGACCTGCCTGGGTTACTCCACATTGTATAGGTTACTCACCAGTTAGTCACTTAGTAACCAGGTTATCAATATAGGACTGTCATGGTATCACCATACTTACGTTCAAAGAACCATTTATTACTTAATAATTTGGTAATTTTATATGCCAAAGTGAAGTGCTTCCTTTCTTAGGCAAAAAAATTAAAGTACCCCAAGACATTCACAGTCAAAGACTAACTTCACCCACAGTATACTGTTTTACAATGTCAATATCCTATTTATAATCGGTTTTTTGGGGGAGGAATCAGTTGAGGTAGTGTCTCTCTATGTAAAATTCAGGCTGGCCTTGAACTCACTATGTACCCCAGACGGACCCCTAAGTTGCAGGGATCCTCCTGCCTCAGCCTCCTAAGTGCTAGAATTACAGGCATACACCACACCTGTTAGTACAGTTAATTATTATTATTCATCTTGTACTTTGTCTTTTTTTTTCAATTTTTTTTTTAAATTGAACCCATGGAATGCTGAGCTACATCCCCAGCATTTTTATTTTGAGACAGGTCTTGCTAAATTGCCCAAGCTGGCAATGAATTTGCAATTCTCCCGTACACAGGGGCTACCACACACACCAGTGCTTAACAGTGCCTAAATTTTTAAACTCCGTTTTACCTGACTATGAGCATACTGGAAAACACACAGTATATATAGGTTTACTGCTACCCTCAGTTTCAGGCACCCACTTAAGGTCTTTAGAACATATCCACCATGGTGTGTGTGGGGGGGGCGACAGGGGACTGATGTATTTAACAACAGAAAATTTATCATTTATGAAATATCTGTACAAATTTCAAAATAAGGCCAGTATGGTGGCACACACCTATAATCCCAACACTCAGGAAGCTAAGACAGGAAGATCACTGTGAGCTCAAGATCAGCTAGGCTACATAGTAAATTCAAGGCCAGTCTGAACTACATAGCGAGATGCTGTCTGAAAAAAAATAAAAACAATTAAAAAATTAATTCAGGATGAAACATTGAAAAGAATGAAACAAATATATTAACTTAACAAGGAATAAATATTTCCTATACTGAACAGTCCCCCCCGAACACTTAAAGCTAAAATGTTTCTTTATAATCAAGATAATAAAATCCAAGGCAGTACCAAAATGGAAAAACTATAAGTGAATTTCACTTAAGAATATAACTGCAAGGACCAGGGATATAGCTCAGCGGCACAGTATCTGCCTGGCAAGCATGAGGTCATGAGTTTGAGTCTCAGTACCAAAAAAAAGAAAAAGGTATAGTTGCAGGCCAGATGTGATGGTGCACACCTATAATCCCAGCATTTAGGAGGCTGTGGCAGGAGGGATTGCCACAAGTTTGAGGCCAACAACATTGTGAGTTCAAGGCCAGCCTGAACTATATAATGAGACCCTGTCTCAAAAAAAGAAACAAAAAAAAAGAATATAACTGCAAAGTTTTTCACACATTAACAAATCAAATCTAGCTACATACTACAACAACCTATCACAAACAAGTTGAGTTAATCTCAAGTATAGAAAAGCTGTCTAAGATCAAGAATTCCATTAATATAATCCATTGTATTAAACAGTTCTGAAACACCTGAGATTATCAGTGAATTATAAAGTAAACAGTATAGCAATTACAGAGGAAATACCGATGGGAAACAAAATAACAAATAGAAAGATGATCCATGTACTTGAAGAGGAGAACCTAATAAATATAACTAAGAAAATAGTGAGAGACCTAAAGGCATAAATATTTACAAAAGGAAATCAGAACTGAATGTACAAGTGTGGGGTAGGGAGGATGCCAGCAAACGGGCTCAAAGGGGCTGAGGGTGTAGCCCAGTGCTGGAGTACTTGAATGGATAGTGCCAAAGTTTAATACCCAGCACTGTGACAGGAAAAAAACAAAGCTCACAAAGTAGGAAAGTAGAAAGTAGAAGGAATGTAGATTTCTGGCATCTTTGAACAACTGAATCAGCCCTAGAATGCCCTACTTTCTGAGTATGTTAAGAAAAAAGAAATAAACTGAATCCTTTACCTTTTAAGCAACTAAGGACTGACTTTCCAACTGCTCTCACAAGAAGTATTCCTAATTTACACAAAAGAAAACAGCAAAATTTAAATGTACTGCCAGCACGGTGGCTCACGCCAGTAATCCCACCACTCAGAAGGCTGACGCAGGAGAATCATCAAGAGTTTGAGACCAGCCTGAGATACACAGTGAGTTTAAGGCCAGCATAAACTACATAGCAAAAACGTCTCAAAAAAATTTTTTTAATATATCAAAACTACTGAATTTTAAATGTATATAACCTTCACAGGACTAACAGATTAGATGGGAGTGTTACCAGCAACTGAGTTAGATAGAAATATTATAGGAAATCAGACAGGGCTAAGCCCTCAAAGGAGCCAGTGCAGCAGACCAGATCTTGCAACCTTGGAGGAGACAGACACCTCCCGCTGTGGGCCAGACCTCAAGACAAAAGATCAAACAAATACACCCCCATCCTAAGGATAAACACCAGGGATTGATATTCTAAATAGGTCTCTATCACCCTGAGGAAGCCAGGAGTCACCATTCCAACCCCTTGCAGGAAGAGTCACTGCTCTTTAAGCATGCCCACTTGCTACGTGACTCGCTTCCCCATTTGTTACCAATTTAATCAATTTTACCTAAGTAATTAATCTTATTGGTTTACCATAGTTTTGTCCCACCTTATGTTCACTCTGCGAGTTTCCATGTTTTCCCCATCTTAGACTTGTCTCACTTGGTGGTTTTGCTCTATAAAAGTCCCTAGAAAAGACAGTCTTTGGCAACTCACTCAGGACCCCCTTCAGTCTCTCTCTCAGACAGAAGCTTTCTTTCTCTCAATACATATATTCTGCTCTTAACCTCCATTGTTCGTAAAATTCATTCTTCAATTTTAGAGAACACAAAATCATACTGGACATCTAGTAGAAGTTTCTTTCCCCTATATCAGAAGTATTAGGAAAAATATTGAGGTACATGTGTCAGGATGTTTACTATAGTATCAAGTTAAATGGGAAAAAATTTTTCATTGACTTTTAAATATTTACCAATAGAGGATTAAATATACTATAGATTCCATTCAAGGAGAGATTCAAGAGAGCTGAAGAAAGGAAGACTCACATTGGAGTTTCTCAAAGGAAATCAACTAAGAACATAGGTAATTGGAAGATAGGAAGAGACACACATCCTGGACACCAAAATTAATCTGAAATAAGAAACCTGCAGATCAAACAAAACAGAGGCACAGGACTTTAAGAAAACAATAATCTAGCCCACAGCACTGCCGGTGGATTTACCGCTGGAAGGATCAGAACAGGAACCACTATTCCCAGGAAGACCTCCTCCACCCCCAAAAAACCCCAGACAAACTGCAAAGGTGTCGCAAACTCAATCCACATGGAACAGACCTAGAATATAAGCCCTTGCCTCTTTTGATGTCATGCAAACAAAGGACACTGCAGCCTGGCAACAAATTTCACTGGCACACATACAAGGGTATGTGACCACTCCCTCCTCTACGGGCTGCCAGTTTTTGTTTTTTCTTTTCTTACTTGTCTTTTTCTTTCTCAAGCACCATAACCACTAACTGGAACCTCTAGCAACAACAAGGTTAGGGAGGATAGGCCATGGGGTTGAGAACGCAAGCCCTCCTGTCCTACCACCTGCATGAGAGGGACCTGGACCATCCCACAGCTCTAGGGACAAGGAGCTAAGAAACAGCACTTCCCCACCCTGTTACCAGTGACCAGCAACACAAAAACCCTTGAACCAGGAAGTCAGCACTCTCTCCAACTTGCAACCACCAACAACACCAACACAGGGCAGGACAGACTTGCAACCACCAGGAAAGGACAGAAGGGCAGAGCATGAGAGGAACCAATGGTGCAGAAGGGAGCAAGCGAAATAAGGTCCGGCAGGGGTCAACTGTTAACGGGACTGAGGGGCAGCCTTGGGCTGTCTCTTAGGGCACCACAGCAATCACGAAAGCAAGACAGAGACAAACAGGGTAAGGAGATGTGGGTGGGCCACCCAGAAAACTGCTGGCTAAAGACTGGCCACAGCCACAGCCACCACATCCAGTCCTGCATCCAACCTAGCACTAATCATATGGCGGCTTGGTGGGGAGCTGATTAGGACACTATCACAGAAAAGTAGACACCAGAGGAATTTTAATTTTTTCCTTTGTGAACATTATTTCCCTTTTACTTTCTGTTGGGTTGTCTGTTTTTGGCTTTTTGAGACAGGGTTTTGCTATGCAGTTCAGGTTGGTCTTAAACTTGTAACAATTCTCCTGCCTCAGTCTCCCAAGTGCTGGGATTACAGGCATGCACCACCATGCCTGGCTCTGTTTGTTTTTTAGATTTATACATATATTTTTCTTTTATTCCATTAGTCTTTCTTTCCTCAACTATCTCTCTTGATCTTATGATATCTTCATGAGAGTGAACACTACCCCTAACTTTCTGACTTGCCTCAGTAATCTTTTGCCTTCTCCTCATTCTTTCTCTCCTGATCTCTTCTCCAGTTTCCCAAAGAATACGTGATCATCCTTGTCCTCCAGCCTTGCTTCAGCTATATTTCTCTTCATCTTATCTCTCTGCTTTGTCCCTTCTAACCTCTTAAATTTCCCTATCACAGGGTAAAATCACTCAACTAGGGGGAAACTCATTGCACACAAGTTTCTGATTTATGTTGGGTTTTGTTATATAACTGTAGATCTTGCCCCTATGGTTTAAGGTACCAAATCAGGAATTACCACAGTTAGTTTCTAGGCTGTGCTTGATGCTGTTGTTATTGCTAATTATTATACTTTAGTCAGGATTTTATACTTGTTGTAATCAGTTGTTCTCCTTCTATAACAACAATGTGACTGTCTGGGATCATAACCATCACCACGACCAGTACCAAAGGACTGGATGCCAAATCAAATAGATAGCAACGTCTCATCCTTAATAAATTGGAAAGGTAGGATCTTGGAACAGACACAAAAACCAAGAACCTCCTACACATAGAAGATACTTCTGAAGAACAGACATTTCTTAGGGAGGCCTAGATAATAGTGATAAGCTACCCACTACAAGAAATTTACAGATATCAACACAGAAAATAAAATAAAATAACAGAAAACAAGAAGACACAAAGGCAAAACCCAATCCCAGATCTCCAGTCCACCCAGGACAAGTCCAAGGGACAATAAAGTAGAGGAAAATGGAGGATACCCATCTGAAATTTCTGAAATGATACCAGCAGAAGTTCAAAAACAGGTGCATGAGACTATAGAGGAAATCAATTAGAAATAATCTTCCAGGTTTAAAAAAAAAAGAGATGATGACCATATGAAGGACTTACTTAGCAAGTCTACAGTAGAGATTAAAAAAAAACAAAAATAGAGGCAAGTAGGGCATGATGGCACACACCTAAAATCCCAGCACTTGGGAGGCTGAAGCAGCAGGATCACTGTAAGTTCGAGGCCAACCTAAGTTACAAAGTGAGGCTGAGGTCAACGTGAACTGCATAGTGAAACCTTGCTTCAAAAAAGAAGGAAGGAGCTGGGCATGGTGGTGCACGCCTTTAATCCCAGCACTCGGGAGGCTGAGGTAAGAAGAGTGTTGTGAGTTCGAGGCCAGCTTGGGCTACAACATGAGCGCAAGGCCAGCCTGAGCTACACAGTGTGACCCTGCTTCAAAAAACCAGGGCTGGGAGTTTGGCTCAGTGGCTTAAGCGCCTGCCCTGGCAGGTGCAAGGTTATGAGTTCAAGCCCCGGTGCCGGAAAAAAAAAAAAAAAAAAAAGGAAGGAAAGAAGGAGAGACACAGAAAAGAGAGGAAAAGGAAAAAAGAAAGAAAAAAAGCTGGAATGGTGGTGCATGCCTGTAACCCCAGCACTTGGGAGGCTGAGGTAGGAGGATTGCCATGAATTTCAGGCCAATCTGGGCTACACAGTTAGTTCAAGGTCAGTCTGAACTGCATAGGAAGACCTTGTATTTAAAAAAAAAATAGAAGGGCATAGGAAAGTGATGGAAACCATGAATGCCCAACATAGGAAAGAAATAAAATCCAAGAAAGAGATTCAAACAGATAACTAATTCCACTGAAAGTTTGCAAAACCACATGAACAAAAGTGAAGTTAGAATTTCAGACCTAGAAGACAGGATCATCCATCTATGGCAAACCAACAGCCAACATCATACTAAATGGTCAAAAACTTTCACTCCAAAATCAGGAATAAGACAAAGATGTCTACTGTCACCACTCTTATTCAATGTAATTCTGGAAACATGGGCCAGAGCAACTAGACATGAGAAATAAAAGGAATAAACACAGGAAACAAACACATTAAAATATCATTATTTGCAGATGATATGATACTCTACATAGAAAATAACAAAAACTCCAACAAACGACTTCTACATTTAACAACCAGATTCAGTAAAATAGCTATATATAAAATCAACACTCAAAAAGTGATAGCATTCTTTTACACAAATAACAAACTCAGAGAAATCAGGGAAACAACACTCTTCAGAATAGCATCAAAAAATGAAATACTTAGGAATCAATCTAACAAAGGAAGTAAAAGATCTGTGCATTGAAAACTACAGTACTGTTATGGTTTACATTTGGATGCCCCCCCACAAGCCTCATGCAGTCATGGAGGCGGTTGAATCTAGCAGTTGTCATTGGTCTGTTGTCAGCGCTGGGACTGGTAGTGTGAGTGCTGCACCCACCCAGGGGCAGGCAGTCAGCATACTATATAAGGGAGGGAAGGAGGGATGCTTCTCCCCTTTTTGCCTTTTTGCCCTTTTCGCTCTTGTTGCTTGTGGCCACATGAATGGATGCCCCTTAGCCACACCACCCTGCTATGGAGCCAGCTGAGTATGAACTGAAACTTCCAAAAACTGTAAGCTAAATAAACCTTTCCTTCCTTCATTTTGGGCATCAGGTATTTTGTCTCAAAAAGAGAGAAAAGTAACCAAGACAAGTACTCTGAAAAAGGAAATCAAAGAGGATACCAGAAAATGGAAAGATATCCCTCACTCTTGGGTAGGAAGAACCAACATAGTGAAAATGTGTCGAGGAACATTCTATATAATTGTTGGAGAAAAATCCTTTCATAATTTAATTGTGATTAGGTCTCATCCAAGGCCTAGTACAGTGCCATTCAGGCCAGCTATGGTATGAGGAAACATAATTCTGTTTGCCTCTGTTCACAGTTGAGGCCTCAATGGTCCTATGATGCTGTGACACTCCAGTGCAATACTGCATCACCTGAAGACATTCTGGTTCCTTGAGAATTCAGTAGAAATAAAAATAGGGTTTCAACCTGGGGACAAGACAAACACCTTCTTAACCTGCCATCTCTCCTATCTTCATCAACATAAATATCCTCATTAGCCACCATCTGAGTCATCGGATGATCCTCCCCCATTTCTGTATACACCCAATAAATAGTGGCTAACTTGGAATGTCTTGGTCTCTGCCCATCCTGAGGCACTGACCTCCCAGGATCACATAAATGCATTACTGAATTTGTCTCTGTTACTTATTTCATCCTTTCGCTGCACCTCTCAAATAGGCAGCTGGGGATCTTAGCCAGACCCCTGATAAAAATGGCCATACTCCCAAAATTGCTATACAGATTTAATGCAATCCCAATTAAAATAGCATTAGTATACCTCACGGAACTAGAGAAAACATTCCTAACATTTATTTGGAACCAAAAGAAACCTAGAATAGCAAAAGCAATTCTGGGCAACAAAGGCAAGTCAGGGAGCATCACAATCCCTGACTTGAAATTATACTATAGAGCTACTGTGATAAAAACAGCATGGTACTAACAAAAAAAAAAAAAACACCTCAGACCTGAAGATAAATGGAACAGACTAGAAGATGTAGAAACAACTCTAAACACACTCAGTCACTTGATCTTTGACAAAGGGGCCAAACACATTCACTGGAAGAAGAATAGGCTCTTTAATAAATGGTGCTGGAAAAACTGGTTTCCCACATGCTAAAGACTAAAACTAGACTCATGTATATCACCATGCACTAAATGAAAATCAAAATGGATCAGAGATCTAAACATAAAAAAGAAAGGGCCGGGAATATAGCTCAGCAGCACAAATACCTGCCTGGCAAGCGTAAGGTCCTGAGTTTGATTCCAAGTACCTAAATACATAAATATAAAGACAGAAATACTAAATTTGCTAGAAGGTAGACAAGGTAGAACTCTTAAAGACACAGGTATAGGCAAAGATTTTATGAACAAAACCCCAATCACAAGGAATTACCACAAAGAATCAACAACTGGGATCTTATCTTGTTAAAAAGCTTTTGCACTGCAAAAGAAATCTCCAACAAGATAAAAAGACAACCCACAAGGTGGGAAACAAGCTGGGGATTTAGCTCAGCAGCCTAAGTGCCTGGCAGGCACGAGATTGTGAGTTCAATCCCCAGTACCAAAAAAAACCAAAAAACAAAAAAAAAAAAAAAAAAAAAAAAAAAAAAAAAAAAAGAAGTGGGAAACAATTTATGTTAGTTGCCCTTCAGACAAAGCACTAATATCTAGAACATAGAAAGAACTGAAAAAAATCAGACCTCCGAACTCAAAGGCCCAGTGCAAAAACGGGCATCTAAGATGCACAGACATTTCTCAAATGAAGTACAGATGTTTCTCAGATAAAGTACAAATGGCAAACAAACATAGGAAAAAATGTTCAGCATCACTGGTCATTTGAGAGATGCAAATCAAAACAAGGCTGACATTCCACCTCACCCAGCAAAGAATGCCTATCATCAAGATATCAATCAATAACAAATGCTAGAAGGCCTGTGGGAAAAAAGGAACCCTTCTCCACTGTTGATGGAATAGAGACCGGTGCAGCCACTGTGGAAATCAGTGTGGAGACTTAGAGGTCCAATTTGACCCTTCTGGGTATCTTTTCAGAAGAATGAAAAGCATCATACCACAGTGATATACGCGTACCTATGTTTATAGCAGCACAGTATGTAATAGATAAATCTTGGAAGCAACCCAAATGTTCATCAACCAATGAATAAAAAGATGTTTTTTTAAAACATATAATGGTGCATTAGTCATAAAGAAAGATAAAATTAAGACATTTGTAGCTAAATGGATGGATCTTGAGACCATAATCATAAGTGAAATAATTTGGACACACGTGTAAATATCACATTAACTCTTTGATGTGAGAAATTGAAAATGTAAATAAGAACAAAAATGTACAACAGACATTGTGAAACAGGAAGACACTGTTTAAAAGGAAAAGGGAATGGGAGGGGAGAAGGAAGAGAAAGAAAAATATGAAAAAAGAAGGATAAATGAAAACCAAGCTTCATGAATGGGGAGGGGAAGGGGGTTTCAAAGGAGGTGATGGCTATAGCGGAAAAAAAGAGGAATCAAGATATATCATGTACAGATACAAATTTCCTACAATGAATGTGGTCACTAGGTATACCTAAATTGTACCAATAAACTTAAATAAACTAAAAATTAAATAAATAAAAATTTTAAATATATAGATTCCATTCATTGTGCTTGTCTTGTCCTGTCTTGTGTTGAGACAGGGTCTTACTACGTAGTTCAGGCTGGCCTGGACTTACTATGTAGCCCAGACTGGCCTCAAACTCATGGCAATCCTCTGCCTCAACCTCAAGTGCTGGGATTATAAGCATGCACCACCATGCCCAGTGCATATAAGCCAAGTTTAGAATCTCTGCTTTGTTCATTTTGATGAAGACCTGGCTCTATTAATTGCTAAATATCATTAAAAATAACTTTTTCTTTTTGCAGTACTAGGGATTGAACTCAGTGAGCTACATTTCAGCCTCCACCTCCTTTTCTCTTAATTTAGAGATGAGCTCTTACTAACCTGTCCACTCCAGCCTCAAACTTGCACCTGCATAAAAGGTGTGTACTAACCCATGCCTAGTTTAAAATAACATGTATTACTTAACAATACATCATGGACACAATTTAAGTCAAAGAAAAACATGGTATTCTAATGCATTATTAAAAGCATTATCATGCCTGTCTGCACTATCTGAGTTGTTTGCAATGGGCAATATAAATTTTATTTAAAATTATAAAGTAGGCTTCCAGGAAGATGACAGAACAGTAAGCAGCAGAGTAAACAGCCTGTCTGAGAGATACAGTCCAGATGCTGGAATACAGCATCATGGGGAAGACAAAAAGGAAGGAAGTGGGTCCCCTGGACCCAGGAAGAATCTAAAGTGAGAACTGAAACCCACAGAAAGAGCAAAAAGAAAAACTTGAACAAAGAAGAACACAGTAGCTGGCGGCACCTTTGCCCAGAGCTGGACCCACTGTGTGAGACGAGCTGTTGGAACCGGGGGATACATGATCAAGGTAACATGGCGGCGGCAACCCTGGAGGCCTCTTCAGAGAGAGGCAGCATTAGAGGAGAGTGGCAGTGGACAGGACCAGCAGACCTGGAAGACTGAACTGGCCGGCAGTGAGTGCAGAGAACTTGGACCACCCGTGGGAGACAGCAATTGGCCAGGAACCATTTTGGAGTCAGGCTAGATAAGCCCGAAACCAGAACTGCTACTGGCTTCCTCCAGTAGCTCCTAGCTGGGTGCTGACCCATGGAAATTGCTCGGACTGAGCCCTACCCCCATGCACATTCTAGCAGCCATTGTAGAGGTTCCCTGTTGGTAGCCAGCTCAGTCTGGAGGTGTCAGCCAGCCCCACCCTTGCGCACACTCCACCAGCCATCAGGAAGCCAGTGCAGGTTGGGAACAGCAGCAGACAGCCCTGCACCAGCGCACCCAATGGCCACCATCAGATATCCGTAGCCAGCACTGGCTAGAAGAACCAAACAGTCTCGCTTCAGAGAAATTGTAGCCAATGTGGAAGTGCCTGGGACCCCAGAACCCACTTATCCAGAAGTACCCAGGAATATGTCAAGACAAAGAAGCGAAAAGCAGTCTCTGGCCTCCAATCCAAGCAGAGCAAGTCCAGGAGACGCAAACATGGAAGAGATCAGGAGTCGCACAGCTGAAGTTTTTGAAACGATGGCAACTAAAGTAAAGAAACAACTTCATGAAGCTATAAAAGAAATTAGAACAGAAATACTAATTCAGGTAAAAGAAGAAATGAAAAACCTAATAGAAGAATTGCCAAGCATCTCTAAAGAAGACATAGATGGAAAAATGGAGGAGCACAGGAAAATGAGGGAAATCTTGAATGAACAATACAAAAAAGATTTAGAATACATGAAACAGATTCAAAGAGATATCCAGGAAATCAAAAACTCCATTGAAACCTGGCAAAACCACCTGAAAGAAACTGACGATAAGACCTTCAAACCTTGAAGACAGGTTTGCAGCTTGTGATCACAAAAGGAAAGATCTCTTAAAAACAACAAGGAAACTGGAAGCAACAATTCAAAGGCTGCAAGACAACACAAAGAAACATAACTTAAGAATAAAAGGTGTGACTGAAAAAGCAGGGGTCAACACAAATGACATTAAAAGTCTATTTACAGAAATAATATCAGAAAACTTCCCAAACACGGGAAAAGGAGGTGACATTCAGATAAGTGAAGCATACATATAGAGCTCCAGCTGGCCATAACCAAAATAAATCTACACCCAGACATATAATAATCAAGATCCCAGAAATTCAACACAAGAACAGAATATTAAAAGTTGTTAGAGTAAAGAAATAGATCACCTATAAAGGAAAACCCATGAGAATCACGACAGACTTCTCAACACAAGCCATCAAGTCAAGAAGAGCTTGGAGTAAAGTACTTCAAGTCCTGAAAGAAAACAACTTCCAACCCAGATTGATATACCCTGCAAAACTATCTTTCAAAATTAACAGAGAAACAAGATATTTTCATGACAAAGAACAACTGAAGGAATTCATGGCCACCAAACGAACCCTACAAAGAATACTGAAGGACATTTTAGAGAGAGATAAAATGTCCACAGCTCCAGAAACAGTGACAGAGGGGTATCACCAAGCAGGGCAGATAATTGAATGGAGAGGAAAAGTAGGCAGCCAACAGCAGGAAAATAGCATGGCAGAGATGAGGCAGTGCATGTTGGCCATAACTATTAATATAGATGGCCTCAGTTCAACAATATAAAGAAACACAGGCGGAGTGAATCAGGAGACAGGATCCATTGATATGCTTTATACAAGAAACACATTTACCTCGAAAGGGGGTTCACAGACTGCAAGTCAAAGAAGAGAGAACAATGCTCTATGTGACAGGGAGCCAGAAAGAAGTGGGAGGAGCTTGCCCATTAGCTGCCGAGGGGACAAGAAAGACATGGCATTTTTATACCATGGAAAGCTACTAAGCTATGAAGAAAGATAACCTCAAGGCTCTTGCAGGTAAATGGATACAACTTAAGATCATGCTCATGGATGAAATGATCCAGAGTTACATGGGTGAACAGTATGAGTGCAAGGCCGGCCTGAGCTACCTAGTGTGACCCTGCCTCAAAAAAGTAGGGCCACGACCCTGCCTCGAAAAACCAGGGCCGGGAGTTTGGCTCAGTGCCTTAAGCGCCTGCCCTGGCAGGCGTGAGGTTGTGAGTTCAATCCCCGGTGCCGCAAAAAAAAAAAAAAAAAAAAA
>RJWM01034318.1:0-19812 GCA_004363535.1 Dasyprocta punctata | reverse complement strand
GGATTTGTGCACAAGCATAAATCAAGCCTCTTAATCTTGAAGAAAGCTGTATATTGCTTGAACTAGAAAAATGTCTCCCCTCCAGTTTAAAGGAAACAATAATTAAACCTCTCTGTGCATACAGTTATTTCTGAGATCACTCAAGCTTTCTGTAGCTATAAAAATGTTAGAACAAAATTTAATACTGAGGAAGAAAGGTTTGCTTAGACATTGAAGCATTGGTCATATTTTTTTTTTTTTGTATCTAATTCCAGGATTATAGGGACTGTCTTCTCTGTCATGTTATTGAAGTGTCCCTACAGTTTGTGCACATCAATAATAGATCTATGAATTATGTTTGGAAATAAAAATCAATAAAATCACTGTCTTTCCATTGATAGTTGTAAATAATAAATACTTTTCTTGTTGACTAAATCTTCACAATACTGCTGAAAGAAAATAGGGTGTCTAGATAGGGAGGAAAAACTCTGCCCACGTCTGAGAAGTTTGGTTATCACTAAGACACTGAGTACTGCAAGTGTATCATCTAGAATCATAAACATAATTCTGCCTTTGCTTTTGCAACTGTAGCTAAAACTATCACCTGTTTGCAGTGTGTTACTGGAGATAGAACTGAGGATAACCAATAGAAACCAACAGAAACTATCGCGCAATACATAACCGCCAACTGGTCTTCAGTTTTTGGATTGTTCCCCTGTATAACAGATGGGAAAGGAGAGTTTTGCAAATGCCTTAGGCAGTATAAATAATTCTAAAAGGCATCTTTTCTTGTAGTCTCAAATCCCACTAAAATGTTTTTATGTTCTCAGATGTTCTGCCTGAATGTTCATGGGTATCACGTTAGGTCTGAACAGAGTATGTTTCACATAGGACTAGCAGTGTGCTCTTTATGACTTACATTGTCTAATTCTTAAAAGATCCTAGGCAATAGAATTGTTATCTCTATGATTTTCTCGTGGGAAACATGAGCCTTATGGAGCTTAAAGAAATTCTGCACATCCATGCAGTTCAGTGGCATAGCTGGGCTCTGAGCCACATAGCCATGCATGATATCGATTGACCAGTAATTATCCTGCAACGACCTTCACAGAAATAAGTGCTATGATACATGATAATGAGGCAGATCAAAGTTTTACAATGGGATCAGGTTTGATATTTTTAGCTCTGCTTATTTTTCTTTTAGTTTATAAATTCATATTATTTTAAACCATTAGCAAAGTTTGACAGATTCTTGCCCAAATACAACTTTCTGCACTAATTTTTCTAATTCACATTTTCTACATTGTTTTTTAGCTCTGAGCTCAACACAGTTATAGGCTACAGGGAAGAAATGCTGTTAAGTTCCTGGATGCTGAAAACTATGAAAAGTGCTATTATAGAACTGTGCATGCAATGACAAGAGACACTGCAAGAAGGGTACCTCAGCTCTCCCTGAGAATATCTACTAAATCTACTTGGACTTGACATAGAGCCCATATGGAAGAATAGACTTTGACAGGTAGAGATGAAAATGCTGAATTTTAGAGGCAAAAGGCCTTAAAAAGTCACATAAAACAATGTGTGAAAGTTATAAGAGAAGATAAACTTCACATAGATAGGTTTAGTAAAGACTTCTGGATAGGGTATACAGAAAAAGAGGTGAAAGATAAGGCAAGGATTATACTAAATACAAAACAAGATGTTCGATACAAATTCTCCATTTCATTTAACATGTTCTATTCTTGCATTTGTTAATACAAGACTTAATCACCACTAGTCAGCCAGACTTTGATGAGGAGGAAGTGCATCTATATTAAAAAATAACTTTTATATGTATAAAAGATATTACCTATTAAAAGGTATTAAACATTTTGTAAATGACTGTAAAATCAAGTCATTAGTGGATGTGTAGAATATGTGATGAAATTTCAAAATTGCTGATATTTTATCGTGTGGACATTCTGAATTAAATTTTAATGAGTTTTAATTTAAGTATTCCAAATTGTGAATTTCTCCCCTAATAAGATGTGTTCTAATTATTACCACAGTGGTACATTTGGTAACGGTGAGTGCTGCCATTGGGTAGTCCATTATGTCATGAGGTGATTGATTCTCTTTTTCTTTTCTGCTTTTAAGGGGATTATTTCTACCACATAGAACTGCCATTTAGGGGACGGTGCTAGTCTGATGTAGAGTGAGCTTCCTTGGGAGTGATCAGCCCCTATGAATGGTAGCATTAATCTGGTACAGAAACATTAATGACTTGTAAGGATAAATTCTACTTTAAGAATCTTTTGCAAACCTTGAGTGCACACATGCTCCGTAATAACTTGCTTCCAATTTCTCAACTGTCACATTTTTAATGTGGTTATTCACTTTGTTTTTTCACAGTTATTGATTCAAAACTTTGCTATACATTCTTTACATAATGTTTTTAATGATTCTTGTCTTTCTGAGAATAAAAAAATGGATGACAGTGAAATCACTGATGTTTCAAGTTATACATCAAAAGTAGAATCAATCTTTAAAGCTTCCTTTCTACTGCAGCCTATAAATAGCATACACTTTCTCTGATTAAGTTCTATTTCTTCTGTGCTGACAGTGGAAATTCAGTTTTAAATTGTAAATTCAGATTTCCAAAGCAATTACCACTTCACCTGGGCAATCTAATGAATTAAGCCGTGGTTGGATAGGGATCATCATTGACTCCACCAACAACTGCAGAGAAAGGATCTGCTAATTTGGATCAAATCAATTAGTTTCTGTTGGAATCGAGTGGTGGCAGTTGGAGGTGGAGGGAGTCACTCTCTTCCCCATCCCATCCTCAGTCCTAACTCACCGAGAAACCGGTGAACTTTCTTCCTGATACCTGCAGACCACTGAGCTGATGAGGCCTTACCACTTCCCATGGATTATGAGATTTGATGGTTATAGGCATGGAATTTTTTCTTTATAGAGACCTACTCAAAGGCAAACTTGGCGTGACTATCTATTTCTGGCAGGATAATTAAAAATAAATTTAAAAAGGGAAATACAGTCTAATGTTGCACTTTAGATCTTGCAAAATTTATAACCCTAGTCTAGAAGGTTATAAAGAAAAGCTCCTTACAAATAGATGACATTAAAAAACAAAATAAAGCAAAGCCAAAAAAGCAGTGACAAAAAAACCACCCAAAAACAAATATATGACTTTTTAAACTTTAAAAACAAGCAAACAAAAAAGGACAAAAATGATACAGCATTGAAAAAAAATAAGAAATTAACAGTAGCTAATATGTTGCATATGTTATCTTGAAAGTAGTTGTTCAGATTATGATATTTAAGCATTAAAAAATGATCAGTCAGACAATGAGAACAGTTCTTTTTGGTGAACAAAGATTAGTAGTATAGTTATCTGCCTTGTATATATGTACACACACGTATACATATGTATACTTATCTTTTCTTTCTTTCTTTTGTTCCTTTCTCCTATCCTAGGTGTTCTTTCCTTTTAAGCACTTTCTTTCCCTTTTATTTTCACAGTATCTATCTTAATGATTTTTTATACATACACATACATATTTATATACATATACATATGATGTTTCAGCTTCTCACGCTAGTGAGACAATACTATGTTTGCATATGTGTATCTGATTTATTTCACTTATGAGTATGGTCTCTAGTTGCATCCACTTATGTATAAAAGTCTCAAGTCTGTCCATCTTTTTAGCTGAGCAATAGTCCACTGTATACAAATACCACATCTTTTTTATCCATTCCATGGTTGATGGGCATTTGGGTAGTTTCCAAGATTTAACTATTACAAATTGTGCTGCTGTAAACATGGGTGAACATATATTGCTTTGGCATGATGTTTTCAGTTCTTCTGAGAAAATACCCAGAAGGTGAACAGCTGTATTGAATGGAACATCCAATCCTAGTTTTGTGGAATCTCCACACTGATTTCCACAATGGTTGTACAACTCTACACTCCCACTAACAATGGAGTAGGTTTCTTTTTACCCAAATCCCTGCCATTATTTGTCATTGGTTGATTTCTTGATAGCAGCCATTTTTTCTGGAGTGATATGGAATCTGTGTTCTTTTAATTTGCATCTCTTAAATGACCAGCGCTGTTGAACATTTCTCCCTATATTTATTTACCATTTGCATTTCTTCAACTAAGAAGATTGCGTTCATCTCAGATGCCCATTTTTGGATTGGGTCTTTGAATTTGGGGACTTGCTGATGTTTTTCAATTCTTTATATGTTCTGGATATAAGTCACTTGTCTGAGGGACAGTTAGCTAAAATTTTTTTTCCCATTCTGTGGGCTTTCTTTTCACTCAGTTGGTGATTTCTTTTGAAGTGCAAAAAATTTTTAATAAGATGAGATCCCAGTTTCTAATTCTTTGAAGTATTTCCCATGCAGTTTTTATTTTGCTCCTGAACTCTTTGCCTACCCCTATGTCTTCAAGATTTCTACCTACTTTGTCTTCCACTAGATTTAGTGTTTCTTTTTTAATATTTAGATCTCTGATCCATTTTGACTTTAGTTTAGTGCACGGTGATAGACATGGGTCTAGTTTTAGTCTTTGGCATGTGGAAAACCAATTTTTCCAGCACTGTTTATTAAAGAGGCGATCATTCTTCCAATGAACATATTTGGCCCCTTCGTCAAAGACAAGGTGGCTGATTTTTTTTGTACTTGTGTCTGCATCTTCTAATCTTTTCCATTGATCATCTTGTCTGTTTCTTTTGCCAGTACCATGCTGATTTTTTCACAGTAGCTTTGTAGTATAATTTCAAGTCAGGGATTGTGATGCCTCATGCCTTGCCTTTGTTGCCCAGGATTGTCATTGCTATTCTAGGACTATTCTGTTTCCAAATGAAATACTAATGGTGTTTTGATCAGGATTACATTAAATCTGTATAACAGTTTTGAGAGTATGGCCAATTTCACAATGTTGGTTCTTTCTATCCAAGAACAAGGGTTATCTTTCCATTTTCTAATATCCTCTTCAATCTCTTTTTCAGAGTACTATAATTTTCTATATATAGATCTTTTACTTCCTCTGTTGGATTGATTCCTAAGTACTTCATTTTTTTTGGATGCTGTTCTGAAAGGTGTTATTTCCATAATTTTTCTCTCACTGAATTTGCTGTTTGAGTAGAAGAATGTTATTGAGTTTTGAGTGTTGACTTTGTATCCAGCTTGGCTGTTATATCTGCATATTAACTCTAGTACTCTTTCCATGGAGTTTTTAGGGTCTTTGATGTAGAGCATCATATCATCTACAAATAAGTATAATTTAACTTCTTCCTTTCCTATCTTTATTCCTTTTATTTCCCTCTCTTGTCTAATTGCTCTGGCTAATGTTTTCAGAACTATATTAAATAGGAATGATGATAATGCACATCCTTGTCTTTTTCCTGATCTTGGAAGATTTTGGTTTCTGTTCATTTAGGATGATGTTGGCTGTTGTTTTGTTATAGATGACTTTTATGAGATTGAGGCAGAGACCATTTATTCTGATTTTCTGCAGAATTTTTATCATGAATGTGTATTGGACTTTATCAAAAACTTTTTCTGTATCTATTGAGATGCTTATGTGTCTTTTTCTTTAGCATTGTTGATGTGGTGCATTACATTTGCTGATTTGCATATGTTGAACCATCCCTGCATTCCTGGGATGAATTCCACTTGGTCATGCTGTTTAACCTTCTTGATGATTTGCTGCATTCTGTTTGCTAGTATTTCATTGAGAATTTTTGCATCTACATTCTTTAGGGAGATTGGCCTGTAGTTCTCCTTTTCAATTATGTCTTTCTCTGGTTTTGATATCAGAATGATACCTCCAAGGACGTGTTAGGGATAATTGCTTCCCTTTCAATTTCATTAAGGTGTTTGAGGACTGTTGGCATTAAATATTTTCTAAATTTCTTGTAGAATTCAGCAATGAATGCATCAGGACCTGAGCTTTTCTTTGTTGGTAAACACTTAATTACATTTTCAATTTCAGTAACCAATATTGGGTAATTTAGAATTTTTGTATCTTCATTATCCAGCTTCAGTAATTCATATGTTTCTAGGAATCTGTCCATTTCTTCTGTTTTCCAGTCTATGTGAGTAAAGATTTTTGATGTAGGTATTGATGATCATCTGAATTTCCACATGATCTGTAATAATTTCATCCTTTTCATTCCTCATTGCATGAATTTGAATTTTTTCTTTCTTTTTCTTGATAAGGTTGACTAGTGGTTTATAAATTTTGTTTATTCTTTCAAAGATGCAAATCTTTGTTTCATTAATTCTTTGTATTGTTTTCTTAGTTTCAATTGTGTGAATTTCTGCTCTGATCTTTATAATTTCCTCCCTTCTATGAGCTTTGGGCTTGACTTGCTCTTCTTTTGCTAGAAGCTTGAGGTGCAGCAGTAGGTTGTTTATTTGTGATCCTTCAATTTTCCTAATGTGAGAATTTGTTTCTATGTATTTCCCTGTTAGGACCATTTTCACTGCATTGTAGATACTGTTTAATTTCTTCCTTAATTTCATCTGTGGACCACTGGTTGTTTAGAGGTTGTTATTTAATTTTCATGTGTTTAAGTAGTTTTTGCAGTTTCTTTTGCCATTAATTTCCAATTTCAGTGCGCTATGGTCAGACAATATGCATGAGATGGTTTCAGTTCCTTTGCATTTACTGAAGTATGTTCTATGGGCTAATATATGGTCTATTTTAGAGAGTGTCCCATGTATAGCTGAGAAAAATGTGTACTCTGTTGTTGTTGGGTGGAACACTCTGCAAGTCCATTTGTTCACAAGTTTGATTCAGTTCTGTTATTTTTTCTGACTCTTTGTGTAACTGATCTATTTTTTGTGCCAATGGGGCATTAAAGTCCCTCATTACAATTGTGTTATTCCATATTTGATTTTACTTGTCTATTAATATTTGTCTTATATAGTTGGGTGCTCTCATATTTGGTGCACACATATTTATGCTTGTTTTATCTTCCTCTAGAGGTTTTCTTCTAATGAGTAGGTTGTGACCTTCATCTCTTTTGATTAAATTTGATTTGAAGTTCACCTTGTCTACAAACAGAATAGCTAACTCTACTTTTTTCTGGATTTGTGTTGCATATAGTATCGTTTTTCATTCTCTGATGTTCAGTCTGTGAGTTTCTTTTTGAGTCAGATGTGTTTCTTGTATACAGCATATTTCTGAATCTTATTTCTTGATCCATTCTGCCAATCTATTTCTTTTAATTGGTGAATTGAGGCCATTTACATTGATGGTTATTACTGACATGTATTAGCTTATCTTAGTCATGTTGTTCTCCGGTTACTGGTTTCTGCATTTCCCCCTTTGTCTAATTGCTTACCCTGCTTGGTGGTTTATTTCTGTTGTTCTGGGAATTGTGATCATTTTTATTTCTATCTAGAATATCTTTCAGTACTCTCTCTAGGGTTGGTTTTATTGACATGAATTTCTCCAGTTGATCATTGTCATGGAAATATCTTATTTCTACATTAATTTTGAGAGGTACTTTTGCAGGACACATCAGTCTGGGTTGAAACTTTCTTTATTTTGTGTCTTGAAATACTTCATGCTCTTCTCGACTTTGAGGGTTTGTGTTGAGAAGTCAGCTGTGATTCTAATGGGCTTTCCTTGATAGTTGATCTTGTCTCTAACAGCTTTTAATATTATGTTCTTGTGCTGAATTTCTGGGTTCTTGATTATTGTATGTCTGGGTATATATTTATTTTAATTATGGCTGCTTGGAGTTTTATATGTCTTACTTGTCTGTATATTAGTATCTTTTCCTATGCTTGTGATATTTTCTGCCATTACTTCCGAAAATAGTTTTTTGTATGTTATTTGTGTTGACTCCTGGGTTTTCATGGACACCTATCAAACCAATATTGTTTTTCTTTGCATCATCTAGGAACTTTTGAGTTATTATTTCCTGGTCCTTTACCATTTTTAAGAGTTCTTTCCTTTCATGATTTCTAGCTGTGATTCTGACTTCAAGGTCTGTAAGTCTATCTTCAGTTTCAAGCAGTTTTACCAGCTTTCAATGGATTTTTTAATTTCCTTGATATATCTTTGAATCTGTTTCATGGATTCTATTTCTTTCCTGTATTGTTCATTCAAGGTATCCATTATTTTTCTATTCTCCTGTACTTTTTTTTTATCTGTGTCTTCTCTAGCTATACTGAGCAACTCCTACATTAAGGTTGTCATTTCTTTCTTTACTGGAGAGATTATTTCTGATCTGCTTTCCACTGTAGTCTTACGGATTTTTTTTTTTTACTTCACTTGCTATTTTTTCAGAAATTTCAGGTGTGTGATTTCCAGTGTCCTCCATTTCAATGTGTAATTGCTACAAATGGACTGGGATTTTCAGATTGCATTTTATTTTTCATTTTGTCATTTTTAGCTCTTGGTTAGTATTTAGGTCTTTGCAATCCCACTAGCTTCAGCTGCCCATTTTGTGAGCCTTGGGAACCTACTGTGTGGCTGATGTTCACCCAGTTGCTGGGTCCTGCAGTTTAGGGTTGGGACCAGTCACCCGAATTCCTCCTGCAGGACCAGTTGGGTGAGTACTATATTCTTCCTAGGCTGACTGGCCTAGGAGTGTTGATGTGAACAAATCCTTTGCTTGGATTGTTACTGTGGTTTCATATTATTCCAGGCTGCTAGACCCACTTGTTTATAATGTGTGTCCCAGCTGGAACTCTACTGTATTATTGGGGGTCTTGAAGGCCCAGCAGAATTCCTCTGGGTGGGGGGAAGTTCTTGCCATCCCACCTAGGGTTCTCTGTATGGAAAACGGGCTCACCCACACTCTTGCCAGCCTGCCAACTTCCTCTAGGTGAGGGAATGGTTCACCAAGCTCCTGCCCACCCAGAGGTCCTCTGCTGGGGTGGGGGGACTCACCACACTCTTGCTAGATTGTTGAGGTACTCTAGGTGTGGGGAAGAGTTGGCAAGGCTCCTGCTAGCACCTTGAGGTACTGCAGTTGGTGGAACAGGTCGCTGACTGTCCTGTGAGATGGCAAGATTGTCAGGGAGAAGGGGAGAGGCAGCCAATGCTCAACTCGCTGCTGAGGTCTTTTGGGTATAGTACAGGGGCAGACGAGGGATCCCTCAGCTGCTGAGGTCTTTCAGGTTTGGAGGAGTGGTAGATGACTTTTTTTTGGTTAGTGTTATGGACTTTTTATCCAGAAAAATCCCAAATTTAATATAGATAGGGAGCAGACCTTTAGCTCTCAATATCATGTGTTGCATCACAGATCTTGTGGATGATGTTTAGTCTGGTTTGCTAGCATACCAGAAAAGTTCTAAGCATTTAATAGGGTACTCATGTCATTTGGATATAGGAAAGCTTACTTTATAACCATCCACCAGGCTGAAGAAAAACATAGGCTAATAGTAATTTGGAAAATTTATGAAGCATTTATTCTTCTTTGATAATTGCTTGTATACTTGAGTAAATTTTATGTCTGAAAGGTTGTAGTTTTCCAGGTAGGAAGCATCTGTTAGAAAAAGTAAGGGGAATGGGCATGCCAGTGTACTTTTTTACACATAGAATTGTTCAATAATTTTACTTAAACGTGTTTCTTGTAAATTATATGGTGAAAGATAGAAGTTTGGATGAACAAGTTTCTTTATGCAAAAAAGTTAAGGCTATCCGTCATTGCATTATATTAATTGCCTTAATGTTAGAGGCAAAGAAAGAGAAATAGATTATTTAATCTCTATCGAAGTAAGCACTGTGTTATATGTCCCCAACATGGCTTGCTAGCACAGGCCCATGCCTATGCCAGGCATGTGCTGGAATTCTCTGGTGAGTCTGGGCTTTGCTCTTCTATAATTCTTTACTTACTATCACGAGTGACAGGAGGACTGTGGATGGCATGAAAATAACGCCCTTGCTTCAGCTGATAAACAAGCTATGGCATGAGGTGACGGTGGGGTTAAATGTTCATAGGTAACTTTATAAAGTACAAACTTTTGGATCAAGCCAGAATGATGGTATCAATCTGTGTACATTTCTAATTTCCAAGATTTACTTTCATTACCTTAGAAAGAATCTTTGAAAGTTTACAGGCATCATGCAGAGTCCTCTAAGTGATTCAACTTTTAAAAAGGGAAATCTGTGAAAAAAACCCCATCTGATTAATATTCTGCTTTGTAACTTACATAATCCATATTCAATCTCTTAATGAGCTTTTGACTGTCGCAGTGTTCTTTGTGTGTACTTGAAGGTGAATTGAAAACAAAAGCAGTGAAAAACTACAAGGAATATTCAGATACTATAAAAAGATCATTCAACAAACAATCAATATGGAGATGTTCAGCAACATGGTGGAGTAGTAAGCAGCAGATAAAAAAGCCTCTCTGAGAGTCACCATCCAGACACTGGAATATAGCATTGTGAGGAAGACAAGAAGGAAGTAAGTGGGTATACTGGACCCAGGAAGAAGCCGAAGTGTGAATTGAATTCTGTTATAGTTTATGTTTGGATGGCCCGCCCTCAAGTCTGATGTAATCATGGACTTGGCTGAGCCTGGCATTCATGATTGGTTTGTGGTCTGGGCTGGGATTGGTGGTGTGAGTGCCACACCCACACAGGGGTGGAGCCGGCAATGTAAAGGCAGGAGTAAGGCATGTCTTTTCTCTCTTTCTTGACCTTTTGGCTCTTACTATTTGCAGCCACCATGAATGGTTGCCCCTCAGTCATGCCTACTTGCCTTGGAGCCTGCTGAGTATGGACAGAAACCTCCAAAGGCTGTAAGAAATAAACCTTCCCTTGTTTCACTCTGGGCATCAGATATTTTGTTTCAACAGTGAGGAAAAAGTAACCAAGGCAGAATTTGGTATCACAGGAGTGGCATCATTGCTGTGACTGTACCCAACCATGTGCTTCTAGAGAGTTTGGGAATGGCTTGTGGGAAGAGTTTGGAAAGATTCAGAGATGTTGCCTGAATGCATAGAGCTGGAACAGCCTACGCTATTCTGTAGGGTAGATTCTGGTCAGAGTTCAGGAGACCAGAAGGCTGATAGAAAGCCTGCCAGTAAAGACCAGGCTCAGGAGGTTTCTGCCGGAAAGCAGGACTGTATTGGTTTTTGGACTCCAGACAATGTGTATTATGGCTTGGCAGAAAATTTGTCTGCATTTTGCTTGTGTCCAGAGACTTTGCCTGAGACTGAGATTAAGGGCAATGGACTGATTAATCTGACCAAAGAAATTTCAAGTCTAATGTTGAGACAGTGGCATGGCTATAGTTGAGGGCTGTTAGCCAGATTTATGTTGTGAATCAAGAGTAAAAAGCCCAGCAGGATGATTTAAAACATTGTGAGTTTGACCAGAAAACTATGGACTATAAAGATACAGCTGAGACCTCAATTGCTGAGAAGGAACAAAGAAATAAAAAAGATGGCCTGGGGAAATTCTGGAAAACAGTGGTTTTCCACCCTTTGCAGCCTAAAACTACAAAAGTGAAAGACTTTGCTCAGAGGAGAAAGCCACAGAATGCTGTGTTCCAGAGTGGCAATGGAGGCCACAGGACATTCCAAAATGGTGGCAGCTGCACCGGATTCCAGAATGGTGGCATCATAGAGAAACTGTTCCTCACAATCAGGTTCACAGTGCCCAGTAATCCAGGCACTTGACCCCTACAGCCAAGAGAGAGGAAAGCCTGGTTACTGATCCAGCTGGCAGAGGACCTGGGCAGCATCCATGTGATGCTGGCTTTAGGCAAATAGAGAATGCACAAGTTCTGAGTTTAAGGCAGCTTCCACCCTGATTTCAGAAGGCCTGGGAGGCCCAGCACTGTGCCCCTACCCTACAGAACAGCCTAGGCTTTTCCAGCTCTATACATTCTGGCAATATATAAGGCTGTGAATGTGAAGCTAAAGGTGCAGTGGAGACCCCAGAAGTTTGGAAAATCCAGGAATGTGGCTCATCCAAGGAAAGCTGCAAAGAATGAGCAGAATGGGCTTAAGAGAGATGCTGTGGGATTTGAAACTCCTGAAAGCACCAGGAGGATGGAATCACTCAAGCTTTTTGGAGCTTGCAACCAGGTTGATTTAGATGCTGAGTGTGGAACTCAAGGGCTTAATGCTTTCCATGCTGGATTTTGGACTTGCTTTGGTTCCAGTGTGTTGTATTCCCCTGTTTGTAACTTTTGGAATGGTAATGTTTATCTTGTGCATATTGGAAGTGTTTAACCTTGTTTTCATTTGTACAGGAGCTTATAGCTAAGTTTGTCATAGATCTTGGTGGAGACTGGGGACTTGAACTTTTCAGCAATGCTGAAACTGTTAGGACTTTGGCAACTCTTGGAGATGGACTAAATGTCTTTTGTATAAAGGACGTACATGAGTCTTTGTGGGGCCAGGGGTGGAATGTTATGGTTTGTGTATGGATCCCCCAGCCCTGCAAGCCTCATGTAATCATGGACATGGCTGATTCTGGCATTCATGATTGGTTTGTTGTCTGGTGCTGGGATTGGTGGTGTGAGTGCTACACCTGCCTAGGGGTGGAGTCGATATACAAAGTAAGGGCAGGATGGCATGTCTTTTCTCTCTTTTGCCCTTTTTGCTCTTGCTGCCATGAACTACTGCCCCTCAGCCATGCCACCCTGCCTTGGAGCCAGCTGAGTATGGACTGAAATCTCCAAAGACTGTAAGAAATAAACCTTCCCTTGCTTCACTTTGGGCATCAGGTATTTTGTCTCAACAGTGAGAGAAAAGTAGCCAAGACAAAGCCCACAAAGAGAGTAAAAGGAAAAACTTCAAAGAAGCAGAAGGCAGCAGCTGGTGCTGCCTTCTCCCTGACTTACTGTGCTAGAGGAGTGGTGAAACCTGGGGATGCATGGTTTTGGTGACAGTGATGGCTGGTGACCTCCGAGGCTGTTTTGGAGATGGGCCAGATAAACTTGGAATGTAGAACTGCTGCTGGATTGCTCTAGCTGCTCCTAGCTGGGCATAGATCCATGGAAATTTATTGGACTGTGATGAGCTCAATGAGTCTGGTCTCAAGGCAGGCCTGATGAGGTCATCCACTACTCTGTCATAAAGCAACTGCTGGCTTGCTGAAATAGAGTGGCATGATTCGGGACTCTGCCTTCATAGGCTGTCTACTAATGAAAGCAGAGAGAATCCTGGAAGTGGACTATTTTTCTTTTCCTTTTTCATTTAAAAAAATTTTTTTTCTCTTTGTCTTTCATTGTTTTTATAATGATGTGAAAGTAGCTTCTAACCCCTTTTTGGGGTTAGAAGCTTTGGACAATGTCCAGCACTCATTCATGATAAAAGCCCTACAGAAATTTGGAACACATGGCTTGTACCTCAATCTGATAAAAGCCATCTATGACAAACCAGCAGCCAACCTCATACTAAATTGGCAAACCCAAAAGCATTCACTCTAAAATTAGGAACAAGACAAGGATGTTCACTGTCTCCACTCTTATTCAACATAGTCCTGGAAACTTTAGCTGGAGCAATTAGACCAGAGAAAGAAATAAAAGGAATATAGATAGGAAAGGAAGAATTTAAAATATCATTATTTGCAGATGATATGATACTCTACTTAGAAGACCCCCCAAACTCCACCAACAGTCTTCTTGACTTAATAAGCAAATTCAGTAACATAGCTGTTTACAAAGTCAACATTCAAAAATCAAGTAGCATTCTTGTACATGAATAACATATTTACTGAGACAGAAATCAGGGAAGCAATACTTTTTACAATAGCATACACAAAAAGAAAAAAAAGGAAATACTTTGGCATCAGTCTAACAAGGTGGCAAGAAACCTCTACATTGCAAACTAAAGTACTCTGAAAAAGGAGATTGAAGAGGACACTAAGAAATGGAGAGATATCCCATGTTCTTGTGTAGGAAGACCCAATATAGTGAAAATGGCCATACTAGCAAAACTCTCATGCAGATTCAATGCAATCCCAATCAAAATTCCAATAGCATATTTCACAGAATTTGAGAAAACAATCCTAAAAGTCAACTGGAATAAGAGGAGATCTAGAATTTCAAAGGCAATGCTGGGTAAAAAAGACAAGACTGTGGGCATCAAAATTCCTGAGCTGAAATAATACTATAAAGCTACTGTGATAAAAACAGTGTGGCACTGGTAAAAAAGAAAAAAGACCGGAAGATCAATGGAATGGGTTAGAAGATGTGGAAACAACTCTAGACACATTAAGCCTCCTTATCTTTCACAAAGGTGCCAAACACATTCACTGAAAGATAGCCTCTTTAATAAATGGTGCTGGAAAAACTGGCTCTACACATACTGAAGATTAAAACTAGACCCATATCTTTCACCATGTACTAAACTAAAACCAGAATGGATCAAAGATCTTAATATTAAAGCAGAAACATTAAATCTGATGAAAGATAGAGTAGGTAAAACTCTTGAAGACAGCAATGTAGACAATAGCTTTGTGATCAAAACCCTGATTGCACAGAAAGTATCACAAAGAATCAATAACTGGGATCTCACCCTTCTTAAAAGCTTTTTCACAGCAAGAGAAACCACCAAAGATTGAAGAAACCACCCACAACGTGGGAGAAAATGTTTGCCAGTTGTTCCTCAGACAAAGGATTACTATCGAGAACAAATAAAGAACTAAAAAATTCAGTCCTCCCAGTTTTAAAGACCCAATCAAAAAATGGGCATCTGAGATGAACACACATTTTTCAGATGAAGAAATACGAACAGCAAATAAATACATGAAAAAAATGTTCAATATCACTGTTCATTCGAGAGACACAAATTAAAACAATGGTGAGATTCCACCTCACCCCAGAAAGAATAGCTAATATCAAGAAATCAAGCAATAAGAAATACAGGCGGGGCTTTGGGTAAGAAGGAACGTTTCTCCACTGTTGGTGGGAATGCAGACTGGTGCAACCACTATGGAAATCAGTGTGGAGATTCCTCAAAAAACTAGGATTGGACATCCCATTCAATCCAGCTATTCCCATTCTTGATGTCTTCCCAAAAGAATTAAGAACCTCATACCACAGTGATACATGGCAACCACGTTTATAGCAGCATAGTTTGTAATAGCCAGATCTTGGAAACAACCTAAATGCCCATCAACTGAGGAATGGATAAAAAGGATGTGGCATTTTTATACAATGGAGTACTACCCAGCCATAAAGAAGGACAAACTGGAGACTTCTATAAGTCAGTGAATGCAATTTGAGAACATACTCATTAGTGAAATAAATAAGACACACATGTGTAAGCTTCTTACTGCTTCATTAGTGTGAGAAGCTGAAAGAAATAACATGTATATGTGTATGTGTATGTACATAAAACATAGTTAAGATAATTACACTACTGATTTCTCTGATTTTACTAAAGAGAAAGGTTTCTGCTGGTATTGTTCAGACAATTGAATTCAGATGTCTTGTGCTCTGGGTGAATGATTTGGGGATGACAATGCATGATGTATGTGCCATTGTTGCTCCGTGTTCAATGTGTTTTGAAATTTTGTTGCAGTTTTTTTTCCTTCTTTTTTCTTTTGTTTTAATGTTTGTAATAAATTGAATTTGGAAAAAAACAAAACAAGTAATCACTATGAAACCTACCTTTCCATATAGATCATTTATATATAATCTATCTATGTAATTACATATTTCTTAGATATATTTCTAAACATGAAATATTAATGGCATACCTAATTTGAAGGGGGTTTGAACAAAATTATTTAATGTATACTTCTAATGTTGCTCCCAGCATATGATTTTACTTCAAAAAGTGTAAGTTTATATTAATCCCACAACCAAATTAAGAAAATGTAGTGCATTGATTGTACAAATAATGATGCAATAATGTACTAGGAATATGTCACCAAATTCCTAACACATTAATGTATCATTAAATAATATAACCATTCTATTATTTAAGCATTTAACACATGATCTTATGATTTAAATTCTTTTTCTTTATTAAAACATTGCTCTCTATAAAAACAACTCTATTTACAAAAGGCCTGTGAATAGCAATAAATATTTCTTTAATAGATTAATTATTAATTGTACAATTATTAGAAATTACCTTTTATTACTGGCTATGTTTACAAAGAAAAAAATTAGAACAAAAAAGTATTTTATTATTTTAACAATATTTAGCTCAAAATTTATTTTTAACCACTAATTTCAAAGATTGAAATGAATGAGCACTGAATTCCATGAAATATCCAACAGGACCTTGACTTATCTTATAATAGGTAATTTTGCAAAAACAGATGGAATCAAAATTCTTAAGTTCTAGGAAATCATTCTGAGATAAGGCAGATAGCTAACTGGAATAAAAAAATATGCTTGGATCCTTGTTGTTCTATTCTTTGCCTGTGATGAAGAACACAAAAACAACTTTGGAAAAAATTATGTTTCTATGAATATGATGTAATGATAAGATGCCCCCATGTCAAACCACAAGACCAAGTCAGACATTTTCATTTGTACACCGCATATCAGCTTTGCCACATGCTGACCTTGTTTATCCAGACTTGTGATATTTGCAACTCAGCATAGGATATTAGCTTGATATTAATTGGTTATTGAGCTTCCAAATATTTCTCAAAATATTCATGTTTGGTTATTTTACCTTCAATATATTATTATTATCAATTATCTCAAGTCATCTTGAGTATCCATTATTGCCACCCTGTTCTCACACCTGATTGTATGACATATAAAATATGCTGTACAACCTATAAGATGCTTTGTAGCCATGAAAGATTTTTATATGGTTATCTAGTTCTGAATATTTGAGACTTTGGACAATGTTCCTGGAATGAGAGACATATGTATCTTAGAACCTAGGTTGAATTTAGATATATGTTTATTCAGTGTTTCATGTATGATTTACTAGATCGACTCTTACTCATGGAAGAGTAGAATGGTCTGGAGGACTCCTTAGTGGAGATTTAATAGAAAAAGTAAGTAATAGTAGATGAAATTTAATAGAAAAAGTGAGTAATAGTAGATGAGATTTAATTATCTACTTATGAACTGGAAAAAATTGCCTTAGAAACTCAATGTTCTATGATAACATTTTCTCTTGATGTCTTCTTTGACCAATAGTAATTAATAGAGATGTTTAAAATATATTTAAAAAGAAAATCAATTATTGTGAGTAAATAGAACTTTGTTCTTCTTTTTCATAATTCCTCATATTTGCTAAGATCTTGTCACATGAATCAATATTTTTGACTTTGTGAACAACTTAATGATTTATTATAGATTTTTAATATAATTCATTGAAGAAATTTATATATTAAAGAAATTTGTGTTTATACACATACTATACATTTAATTTGCCTACTCTGATTCCTGCTTGAAGATTTTTGTTGTTAACTCAATAGCCTTCACTGAATCCAGAGAGAATTGTTGGTTCAATAAGTGTTACATCTTAATTAATTAAAGGCTATTTTTCACTGTTCGTAATGTGGATTTATGCTGGGAGAGGAGAACAAAGTTAATCATATAACAATAAGTTTTAACTTATATTATAATACCCATTTCAAGTATGAATATGGGAAAATCAGGGAACACTATTTTATTACAAAAAATTCTGACCCATACTAAAGTTTGAAGAAAAGTTTTTCAAATCTTAAAAGAAAACAACAGTGAACTCACGTTAATATATCCTGCAAATTTGCCTTTCAAAATTGAGAAAGAAATAAAGGCTTTCCATGACAAAGAGTACCTAAAGAAATTCATGATCACCAAACTAGAATTGCAAAACATATTCAAGTGAATCCTACACAGCAAGATGCCAAAACCACCAGAAAGGCTAAATTAAAGAACTCATCTAAATGGGAGAGTAGTTGCACAAAAGAGAAAATACAGAAGAATCAGTAATGAAAAAATAAAGCAATGACAGAGTTCAGTAGATACCTACTGTGATACTTCTCAGTATAAATCTGTTTAACTCTTTAATTAAAATACACAGACAGTCAGATTATATCAAAAAACAAAGCCCAAGTATGTGTTGCCTACAAGAGAAGCACCTCATCCACAAACACATAGACTTAAAGAAGAATTAAAATAATATCTTATGTAACAAGTTTCCTGAAAGCAAACAGGAATAGCTATCCTACTGTCAGACAAAGTTGACTGGTCAGAAGTCCAAACTAATCAGAAGAGAAAAAGAAGATCAGTATATACTAGCAAAGGGAACAGTTCAACAGGAAGAGATGACAATTATAAATATATATGCACCAAATGTCAGCACACTCAATTTCATAAAACAAATATTACTAGGCATAAAAGGTTAGACAAACAACAAAATAATCACAGTGGATGATTTCAATACTCCTCAAATAGGTCAACCAGACAATAAACCAACACAGAAATATCAGAGTTGAAGCAGACCATCAAATGAACTTACTTAACTGAAGTCTACAGTTTTTCATGCAACAACTACAGAACACACAGGTTTTTCTCAGTAGCACACAGAGCTTTCTCCAAAATAGAACACTTATTGACCAATAAAACATACTTAAATAAGCACTAAATTGTTGAAATAATCATACCATCAGATCATGATAGAATGAAATAAATCAACAGCAAAAGAAATCTTAGGAACTACACAAAGAGATTAAATAATACACTCTTACTTAATCAGGAGGTCACAGAAGAAATCAAGGAGAAAATTAGAAAGTTTCTAGAGTCAAACAACAATGGTAACACTACATGCTAAATTCTATGGGATACAATGGAAGCAGTTCTAAGTGGGAGGTTTATAACCTTGAATGCTCACAGGGAAAACAGAGCATTCCCACACAAATAATCTAATGATGTATCTCAAGGTTCGAGTAAAACAAGAACAAGTCAAATCCAAAATGTGTAGAAGTTTTGTAGAAGAAAAAATTCCAATGATCAGAGCAGAAATTATGAAATTGATAACAATATTTCAACACAAATGTCAATGAATAAAAAAAAAACTAGCTTGTTGAAAGGGTTAACAAGATTCATAAGTCCTTAGCCAAACTTAACAAAAGAAGAAAAGATCCATATCAATGCAACTAGAAATGAAAAAGGCAAAATTAAGATGAACACTGCTGAAATCCAGAGCATTATAAGAACTTGTTTTGAATTTTTCTTTAAAAAATTAGAGAATCTGGAAGAAATGGATAAATTCCTACATACATGAATTATCCAAACTGAAAATAGAAGATATAAAAACACTGAACAGAAAAAAATAAACAATGACATAAAGGTAGTAATTGAAAACCAACTAATGAAGAAAAGTGCAGGACCTGAAGAATTCACCACTGAATTTTACCAGAACTTTTGAGAAACAATGCCAGCATTCTTTAATAATGTGTTTCATGAAACTGAAAAGGAAGCAACACTACCAACTCATACCTGGAAACTAGTATTACTCTGACTCAAAAACTCAACAACAACAATAACAAAAACTACAGGAAGATTTTCTTAATGAATGTATAGATACACAAGTCCTCCACAAGATACTTCCAAAAGCAATACAACAAATCATTAAAAGGATCATACATCATGATTAAACTGGCTTCATCCCTGGTATGTATGAATGGTTTAATATATAAAAATCAATAAATATAATACATTATACCAACAGAAGTAAGAATAAAAATCACATAGGTATTTCAATATATACTGAAATAACCTTGTCAAAAACCAACATTCACTCATGTTGAAAAAAACTTTGACAAAATAGTTTAGAAAAACCTTACATTAAAATGATAAAACCTATTATATCACTATCAGCGTCAGTTTAAATAGGGAAAATACTGGAAGTGTTTTCTCTAAGAACTCAAAACTTCAG
>RJWM01034317.1:0-19800 GCA_004363535.1 Dasyprocta punctata | reverse complement strand
GTAATTTAACCCAGGTTCCACATCTGGGAAATCCTCTATAGGTCCTGGGTTTAGACAGTCCAAAACCAAAGCTACTACAACTCAAGGACTACAACTCCCAGGAGACACTACGCCTGTATTCCCTGCGCACGCTCAATTTCAGTGACTGCATAGAGCATCAAGCCCGAGTGGGCGGAGTTTGGCTTGGACTGCGAATCGGGGGCGGGGCTGGAGGCGTGGCCAGAGGGGGCGGCGCTGCCGGCGCGGCCCGGAACACGCTAGTGGAGCGGAAGATGGCGGCGGCAGCGGCGGCTGCAGCTGGGACCCCTCTCAGGCTTAGGTGGAGGAGCCGCTGGGTCTGACCTCGCTCTGGCTCCTGTGCGGGCGGCTGAGCGTGTGCGAGGCCCCGTGCGTCGGGCAGGGGCGGCGGCGGCCACTGCGCGCCGCCTTGAGGAGCGTCCCGGCGGCGGCGCGGCTGCGGCTGAGGAGAGAACCGGCTCCGGGCCTCCGCGTCCTCCTGCTCCCCCGGCCCCCCGCCTCCTCGGGGGGGCGGCGGCGGCGATGTTCTCAGTCCTCTCGTACGGGCGGCTGGTGGCCCGCGCCGTGCTTGGCGGGCTCTCGCAGACCGACCCCAGGGCCGGCGGCGGCGGCGGCGGCGGTGGCGGCGGCGGCGGTGGCGGTGGCGGTGGCGGCGGCGGCGACTACGGGCTGGTGACGGCGGGCTGCGGCTTCGGCAAGGACTTCCGTAAGGGCCTCCTCAAGAAGGGCGCGTGCTACGGGGACGACGCCTGCTTCGTGGCCCGGCACCGCTCCGCCGACGTGCTCGGTGAGTCCCGGGCCCGGTCCCCTCAGCCCCGGGTCCGCCTCCGGGGACTCCCGGCGCGGGGCTTCCCCGCTTCCCAGCGCGCACATGCGGGGAGCGCGCCCTGGCAGCCCCGGCGCCGCGCCAAGCGCTCCGAGGCTCGTTTTTCCTTCCGAACCCTCCCCCCGACCCCCCTCCAGCTTAGAGAGGAGGAAACTGAGGCGCAAAGCCGTGGGGCCACATGCTCAAGGTCACTGCTTGAGAATGTGACCAGACTGTCCCCATCCAAAGCCGTACTCTTATTTGTCATTGGGCTTTGTCGGCCTCAGGCGACCTGTCCTCTATCTGGGAGACACCTGCAGGCTCCTAACCTCGCTTTGGTTCCCTCCCTCGTTTCTCTGGCTCCCCCGGGGATCCCTGCTTCCTCGCGTGCTCCGGACGCCACGGCCGGGCCACCAGCTGCGGGATCCCAAGCAGACCGGACTCTCACGAGCCCCTCACCCCGAGACAGCCCGGCCGCATTCTTTTCGTCGCCTCTATCGTGACCACGTCTTCAGCATTTTCGGAGTCTTCGCAGTAGGGGCTAGTGGCCTGGTAATAAAAAAAATCTCGGGCAGTGCTTTCTCCCAAAATGATCTTAACCACTTGAGGTCACTTGGGACGGCAGACAGTCCCCTTGATCCAAAATAGAATGGCCGAACCTGCCTGCAGACTGCTGCCAAGAAGGCTTTGAGAATTGGTCCAGGCCACACGTGCTTCGCAAGGCCTGTTTTAGATGCACCTTTGAGTAGTGGGAGCCCAGGGAGCGAGCGTGCAGAAAGGGCTAGAGTTCACAAGCAATCAGAAACTTTCCGGGAAGGTACATCTTTGGAGGTTTTGTGTATGCCACAGAATTGTATGCTATTAAAGCTCTTTTAGTAAATAAAGCACTTCCTTTGAAGTTGAAGGACACGCTGTCATTGAATTTAGGTTCAAATGTCTCTTTCGTTTTCTCAGGTGAGATCAGGTGATTGGTTACTTTAAGTTTTACACGGCAAGGTGAAGTTTGGCATTGGAACAAATGGTTCTGTAAGCTTTTTATGACAGTAATTATTTTTTAATCTGATCTCAGAATAACTGCCTACCAGCTTTGGTTTTACCACATATACTGTTTATTGACCATGAAACTAGAGAAGGTTGTTCTCAGTTTAATTTACAATAACCCCGTTACCTAGCTTAAAAAAGTTTATTATTTAGGCAACACTATTGACATTAATAGTGTCAATATTTTGAGAGACAGACTCCTTAGAACATCAGGGAGTTTATGGGCTCAAATTGTGGGAACCGCTCTGAAGTCAGCTTGAGAGACTCATCTCTTTTGAAAGACTGTCAGTAACTTTTTATGCTACATTTAGAAGTACTTCACTCAATGAGCTTGTGACCTGTTTTGCTTTTAAGTGGCATTAGGAGCGGGAGTGCAGTTCAGTGGTTAGATTGCTCGTCTCACATGCCTGAGGCCCTCTGTTTAATCTGTCACCACCAAAAAAGTATCTACAGTTGGAGTCATCATACAACAGGATAAGGGATCCTGAACCACTAAAGCTTACCCTATAAATCTGCTTATAAAACAGACTTTTGTGAAAAAGCTGTGATTTCATTAACGATTTTGGAATACAGTCCTGTTCTGTCCTATCCCCCAGTTAGATTTTGCATGGTTTGTTACCTGAGGTCCAAAAATGTTACATGGAAAAATTCTAGAAATAGTAAGTTTTAAAAATTGCATGCCATTCTGAGTAGCATCAAATTTATTTCTAATAAGTATGTATGTAATAGACAAAATAGTATGGATAAGAGTCCAGTGCTATCTGTGAATTCAGGCATTTATTGGAAGTTTAAATGTATCAAATTCCTATGCAAAGCTTGATTTTAAAATTTTAGAATGCTACCTTCATGGTGGAGTGGCATTAGATATTATGGGAAATTGTGGTCAGAACCCATTCTGTAAAGCATAAACATGATTTCGTGCTCTGATATTCTGGCAAAACCAAGCCTAGTTTGAGGTTCATCTTTACCACTTCATAGTAGCTCTGCGATTTGAGATTTTAGTTGGCGCTTCCCTTGAGTCTCATTTTCCTTATCTAGAGTAGGCTGAAGGAAGTGGACTACCTGACATTTATAAGGATACAGCTTCTGACAGTAAGATCATATTTTTCCTCCTGCTTTGAAAAGATAGCAACTCTGATAACGTGTGTTACTTCCTCTCTTGTTTACATGACACTTTCTATAGACTACTTCCATTTTGTATCCTAACTAACCTGGTACAGTGGTTCAAGATACTCTTGGTTTGCATCCTCTGGCTGCCCAAAGGCTCACTTTCCCAGAAAAATGTTCACAGATGCTCTCCCAGAGACAAAAGTTCACAAATACTTTCTGGGGCTTCATTGACTACATGTAGTGCATCCACGTGCCATCTACCTACAGGTCCATGCGTGAGTTTCATGTTGAGATCCCCAGCTCTGTACCTTTTCTGAAGGAGTGCCATCAGCAAAACCAGACACATGGTTGCTTGTGTGACCAAGGAATGATGGTCAGCCAGACTTGACAAAGGTCCCACATACACATGTGCACATGGCAGAGATGGGGACAGTGAGGGACAGGTTCTCCAGGACTGTCCTGTTGTGGAGGAGCTCTTCCAGAAAGCTGTCTTGGGAGTCACCTGAAATAACTTCCTAATCCAGTTCATATGATAGTGACTTTAATTTTACCGACGTTACCCCATCACAGACTGGTCTGATTATCTCTTGTTGTGAAAATCAATGAATCTCAAGTGAGTATTTAAAACTGCTTTCTGTTCTAGAAGTTGGGATTATAACCTGAATTGCATTAAAAGGCTCTTTTGAGCTGGGCATGGTGGCACACACCTGTAAACCAGTACACTGGGAGGCTGAGTTTCAGCCCAGCCTGTGCAATTTATAGAGACCCTGTCTCAAAGTAAACAAAAGACTGGGAATGTAACTTTGTATGAAGACCCCAGGTTCAGTCTGCAATACCCAAAAAAAACAACAACAACAACAAAAAAACTATGTTGAATAATTTGTTAAATTTATGTGCTTTTAAACTTTCTAGTTCTATAGATATTTGTTTTTCTTTGGATTGACAACATTACTTATTGCTGAGTATGTGTGCAAGTTAGCTTATTCATTGTGGTCATTTGGGACTCCTTAACTGTTAGAAATGAAAGCTGTGTGTTTCTTTTGTGTGACAACGAAAATGCTGTTTTGTTTCTTTAATTTAGAATCGATCTGTCCTATTAGTCATGCAGTGACTAAAAGTACTTGGTGCTTCACAACATTTTTGTAGTCCCCACTGGATTTCTTTTAGGAAAAACTAACTATGGTGGGTGTGGTGATACATAGGAACCACTCCTATCCCCTGGAAATTTGGCAAAGCTGCTTTATCTTAATTAAGTCCAACAGGAGTAAATCAGTACCCACAAGAGCTATATTGTTTCTACTTCCCTGTGGCTAACCCTGAGTTCTCTTTTTCTCTGTATGGCGTCCTAGGTACACAAATGTGAGAACTGCCTAGTATAATCACTGGGCATCCCACAGCCCTAAGCTGTTTAACAGTAGAATCAAAGACTGCTGAGAATTGTTAAGACTCAGAAACTTTGGAATCCAGTTCTTTCTTATTGCTGATGGGAAAACAGAGGCCTGCACTAACCCTAAATGATTTTAGAGTTATTCCACTAGTTACTGGCAGAACTGAGGCCCCACCTATTTTCTCCATCCCGGTTCTCTTTCCATATACCACTGGTCAAGGTTTCTTGATAAGATAAATGGATTCTGATCCAGTCTGTCTCCTGGTACTGTTTGTCTTTCTAATGCTTTTTTCACTTAGGAGGATGTGTGTGTGTAACTTTTTTTAATTCACTCTGACTCATAACTGAAGTGTGACAAGACTCCTCTGCATACTACACCACAGTTTATAGAAACCACTTTTTTTTAAGAAACCACTTGATTTTAAATGGCAGCATGGTTTATGCCATATAAATTTTCACCTCTGAATATTAAGTTAAAAATTTTTTTCAAGATTTGTTTACTGCAAAAATACAACTTTAAAAAAAATCTTTTAAAAAAACAATTCTTATAAAACTGCGATGTTTGTTTAAGCTTGGTTTAACTTCGGACCTAAACATGAAAATAAAATAATTTCATATTCTAGCCTTTGGGTGTGATTTTTGTGACCAGGATTTTGAACTTTTTTGTGCGTGATGAGTCTTGCCAGTCTCAAAAAAATAATCTTAAGGTATATAGATTTTGTGAACAATAAGTTAATCTAAGTTTTATTTAGGAAATGAATTTCTATCTGAAAGTGTTTTTATAAAAGTAGTCACTTTCATATGAAAAGTGAGAAGTGTATGCACATTAATTTTGGCCTTTGAGAAAGTTCCCTTTGGGATTTTAGTTAGACTTTAAGTCATGCCAGGAAGCCAGTCTCATTACTATATAGTCATAATTTTCTTAAAGCCTAATTTCAGGCCATCCTATCTGTTGTTAGCAACATGACCTTGATCAGTGTTTTAAAAAATCAAGCTGTATAATTTATATGTCATAACATTTACCTTTTAAACTGTACTATTACATAACTTTTACATTTAGTTTTGCAACCATCATCGCTGTGTAGTTCCAGAACATTTTCATCCCCCAGAAAGAATCCCCTACCCATTAGCAAGTCCCCCCTCATACCCTTTTCTCCAGTTCCTGACAGTAGAAAGCAGAATCTGTCTCTGGATTTGCTTGTTCTGAACATTTCAAATAGAATCATGTAATATCTAGCCTTCTGTGACTTTTTTTTTCAGTTGGCATAATTTGTTCAAAGTTCACGTTGAAGTGTGTCAGTACTTGGTCCTTTTTTATGGCTGAATAACATTCCATTGTATGAATGTACCACATTTTGTTTGTCCATTTATTCATTGATGGCCACAGGTGTTATGTCCACATTTGTGTACAAGGTTTTATACAAACATAATGTTGTTCATTTTCTTGGGTATATACCTGGAAGTGGAGTTGAGGGATCATACTGTAATTTTTTAACTTTGCAAGGCATGTAGGTTTAACATATCATTTATAAAGGGAATTTATTTATTTATTTATTTTATTTTATTTTTTTGCGGCACTGGGGATTGAACTCATAACCTCACACCTGCCAGGCAGGCACTTAAGCCGCTGGGCCAAACTCCTGGCCCTAGTTTTTTTTGAGGCACGGTTGCACTATGTAGCTCAGGCTGGCCTTGAGCTCACGTTGTAGCCCAAGCCGGCCTTGAATTCACAATGCTCCGCCTACCTCATATAAAGGAAATTTAAAATTGCTTCAAATACGTAAGTTTGAAATCAGTCAATACTTTTAAGTGTGCCTTATTTCAAAATAATCTGTGGTTTCCAGAGAAATTTGAGGAACGCTAAGTAGTGCCCCAGGTTCTTGTTTTTTGCTGTGAGTACTAAAACTTATGCATTTGTTTTGTTTGGGAGTTGTTACATGTTTTAAAAATCTGAGTTTTCTGTCTCCCTGAAATCTAAAATCATTTGTTTCTTATTGTTAAAAATTTCACAAAATCATATAATCCAGATTTTGCAAAGGAAGTGTGAAAATTGCAAGTTTAGTAAAAGAGCCATCTGGGACCCATCAAAAGAAGGGTTTACATGTCACTAACTGGTCACTGTCTGACCTTGCTGAGTGTTCTGTCATTCTCTAATAAGAACAAGGGTTAGTGAATAGAGGAAATTTTGTGTTTTCTTTTTAAACTGTACTAATACATAATACATATTACATGCTCTTTGATTTTTTCAATTTTGCTATATACTTGAACTTTTAATAAAATAATTATAATCCTTATTTTAAAAGGCATGTCCGTATTTTTTTATAGTTTCCAAGCTACCTTGTTTACAAGTCTGCCGTCTAGAGTTCTTTGGTTTAGTTTTAAATGTCCTTAAATTCCAACCTCTTTCTCAGTTTGTTAATAATCTCTGGAGGATTCTGGATGAATTGGTAAAGAGGTTTGAAATTGTAGCGGAAAGTAAGAAACATGAAAGCTGATGCAGCGGGGGTATAGGTGGGAAGAGCTTGTCCTCTGAACTTTAGCACAGCTTTATGAAACTGGGCGGTTCATAACCTGAATGGTTGCAGCAGTGTCCCAAGTGGAGTTTGTACTAGTGTGTGGCTCCAGAAACACTACACCAGATCAGACTGTGACCTACAACTGTGTCCTTTGGATAGATCAAAGACTTATGTCAAGTTCAAGCTAAATGTCAAGTTCATTTTATATCTGTCCCCAGTGCCTTTTAGAGAGGTCTTACCTGGGGCTTGAGGTTGAGAATTTTCAGGAAAATGCTTTGGAAAAGTAAGTTAACATTTTATTTCTAAGGAAATTTTACTTTAGTCAGTTGAAAATAGTGTGTCCTATGAATTTGCCTTTCAAAATTAGTTAACTTTTGGTCTCTTTTTAAGAAGTAGTGCCCCAGGTTCTTGTTTTTTGCTGTGAGTACTAAAACTTATGCATTTGTTTTGTTTGGGAGTTGTTACATGTTTTAAAAATCTGAGTTTTCTGTCTCCCTGAAATCTAAAATCATTTGTTTCTTATTGTTAAAAATTTCACAAAATCATATAATCCAGATTTTGCAAAAGCTGATCAACTGAAGAAGGCATTAGGCTGATAACACACAAGTTATTACTCATTTAAACTTGAGCTGGCACGGCCGGGAGTTTGGCTCAGTGGCTTAAGCACCTGTCTGGCAGGCACGAGATTGTGAGTTCAATCCCCGGTGCTGCAAAAAAAAAAAAAACCTATAAACTTGAGCTGGCGTTTGGCACACTTCTTTGCATTTAATTTAAAAGTTTTGAAGAAGAAAAAAATAAATGCTTAGTGCTTTTGAATAAGATCCCAAGCAGGATTTGGGCTAGATTGGGGACAGAAACAGATACTTTTTAGAGAATGAAGGTAATGCACTTTATTTCTGTTATTTATTTACTACCCAACACAAAACTCAGGTCTGCTAAATGACCTATCTATGCGATAGGTAGTGCTTTAGCTTGCAACATGTTTATGTTGTACCTTTTTATTTTATTTTATTTTTTGTCTTTTGAGACAGGATCTCAATATGCAGTTCAGGCAGATCCTGAACCCACTTTGTGGCCCAGACTGGCCTTGAACTCACAGTGATCCTCCTGCCTCTGCCTCCTGAGGGCTGGGATTACAGGCATGCGCCATGATGCCTAGCTATGTTGTATCTTTTTAAATCTTTGTAATTCTTTGAAATGGCATTCTTAATTTAATCTGAATCTGTTCCCTCATCTATAAAGTTGGCTGATTAGTATGGTTGGTACAGATAGTATCATAGTTAGGACTTGAACCTACATCTCTTGCTTATGTGTCTAGTGGCTTGAAATAAATGATTCTGTTTTATGCTTGTAAAAGTTAACACCTAGCCAGTCATGGTAGTGCATGCCTGTAGTCTCAGCACTTGGGAGGCTGAGGCAGGAGGACTGCCATGAGTTCAAGACCAGCCTGGACTATGTAGCAAGACCCTGTCTCAAGAACAAACAGACAACAACAAAAAGGTAACACCTGTTCAAAAAAGTACCATGTAAAACATGTGTGATTCATAACTTCGTGTAGTTAAGTGGCTCCCCTCAGTCTTTGTGTGTGTGATTGTATGTATGCATAAATAACATTAGATTACAATGTATTCTGCACTGTGATAATGTGGTGTAAATTGAGCATATTTCCATACAGATAAGCATAGCTGTATCATATTCTGATGTGCAGTCTATAATTTATTTATTGAATCAATCATGTTTTTAGTTATTTAGGTTGAATTTTCTGTTATAAATAACACTAAAGTATTTCTTTATAACTGAACACTTCCTTAGAATAAATTCCTTAAGAGAAACTCCTGGATCAAAGGCCGTCAGCATTTGTAAGGTCTGTAGTATAAATATTGTAAGGCTGAGACTGGAGGATCGTTGTGAGTTCGAGACCAGCCTGGGCTACAAAGTGAGTTTAAGGCCAGTCTGAATTGCATAGGGAGACCCTGTCTCAAAAAATAGGGCCGGGGACTTAGCTCATTGGCCTAAGCGCCTGGCTGGCAGGTGCGAGATTGTATGATCCCCGGTACCCAAAAAAAAAAAAAAAAAAAAAAATTGATTATAGTGCTCTCCAAAAAGGTTAAAATGCTTTGTGCTTTTTCCAGCTGCAGTGAGATTGCCCTTATCAGTAAGCTTCTGTTCATCTTGGATCTGTGTATTTAATATTTATACATTTATGAGGCTCTTAAATGGTATTTTTGATGTGAATCAGTTTCTAGGTAGTGAATACGTGTAGAATTGATTGAATTGTTGCTAAGAGTCCCAAGGACATGCTAAATGACCGCAAACACTTTGCCAGGGACTACAAAAGTGACTTCTACAAAGAGGGCTTTCTGTTGAAGGGCCCAGTACTGTTTTTACCCAGGCTGATTCCAGCACATTTTTGCACTTGTTTTTCTCTTACTCATTAACAAATTTTTTGGAAAAGAAAGGGAATTTATTCCTTTTTGCACTGCTGCGACTGTACATTTTGATCTTTGAAGAGTCATTTAGCAGGTTTTTTGACTTATCACAATTAGTCTGTGCCATCCTTTGAGGTAGACACAAAAAGTTGGCCACGCTGAATGAAACACACAGAAAGTGCTTCTGTTTTAACTTCATCGTTTGGATAGCAGTTTCTGGATAAGAAAGTAGATTTGCACTATTTCCGTAAGAGCCAGAAAATTGCTTATGCCCTCTAGGTTGACTGCTAATTGATAACTTGATCATTCATTTTTTTCTGTGAAATGAGAAAGTCTAAACAAGGATGTCCTATGCATGCATTGCTTTTAGAAATTCATTTCTCAAAAGCCGGGCATGGCAGTGGATGCCTGTAATCCCAGCACTTCAGAGGCTGAGGCAGGAAGATCCAAGCGAGTTGGAGACCAGCCTGGGCTACATAGTGAGTTCAAGGCCAGGCTGAACTACATAGCAAGACCCTGTCTCAAAAAAATCACGTGGGTGGCTGAGTCATTAGGATTGTTCATTGCAAGTTTGAGACCAGCCTAGGCTACAAAGTGATCCCAAGGCCAGCCGTGAACCACATAGCGAGACCCTGTTTCAAAAAGACAAAAAAAAAAGTTTCTCTTGGTTCTCGGGCTGCCACTTCTTTAGATATTGCCATTTTTCTTGCTAATATATGCTGAACAGTTAATGGTCTTTGGCAAGGTTGGTATGTTTTGTAAATATATTCTATATAAAGGCATTAATTTATTTATAGATCATTTGAATTTAGTGAAGTCAATGCTAATCTGTAACCATCTTATTCTTTTATCAGGATTTCAAATTGAAAATGATTGACCTGATTTTTTTATTAGTGGGTTAAAGAAGGAAAACATTTTCAACATTTTAGGTGGTTAAGACTGAGATGAAAGGGCAGTGTTTTTGTACTCTTGAGTCATTATTGAAATTTCTCTGTAAATGTATATATGGCATTATAATAAGAGCAAAGGATAAACTGGGAAGCCTGAAACGGAGCCTTTGATTCAAACCTAGTTCATATTGTAAATATAATATTGTACATGAAATGTAAAATATTGTTTGTTAGCTTTTATTTTTATCAGGAATTTCTAAAATGGTCTTTTTCTTGCAGTGTGACTTAGAGTCCTAGACTTGAAGAAAGGAACTCTATAGAGAATTTGTCCTCCTGCCTCTCATTTCTCAGATGAGGAGACTAAAGCTTAGAGAAGTCTTTTGGGCCAGTGTCCCTGGGGTCCGTCAGTGGTGAAGGGAGCTGGGAGTGGTGTTGTCTCCAGATGGATTTTCAGTGCTCTGTGTCCACCAGCCTTCTCTTTCTTTCCATGTACTGTGTGGGGACATTTACAGTGAGCTCCCAGTAGGACGCGACCCTTGTGCAGCATCAGGATCTGATACTGGTTCGTTCTCTTTGTGGAGTTCTTGGGTAACAGTCTCATTACCAGAGCATTGATATTCATGTAACAGAATTTGTGTGGGTGTTAATGCCTTTTCAGTGCGATCAACTGAATTCATTGTTTACTGGTTGTTTCCTGTTAGTCCTGACAAGTACTGTGGAGAAGACCAAGATGAACAAAAAAGACTTCTAAGCCCTCAGGTTTGGAAAAGGCAAACAGGTGCCCAGGGTCAGTGTAAAAGAATGCATGTGAGGTGTGTGGAAGCATGGAATCAAGCCCGGAGGGAGATTCCTCACAGAATTGAGGTAAATGAGAAGATGGAGAGGCTCCACAGCAATCAGCAGGATTCCCCAGACTATAGCTATTTTGTGGCTACCTAGGTCAAGCTAGGGGGCACTGTTGACGACTGATGCTAGCAAAATAGGTTGAGGCCAGAATTTTGAAGGCCACTGATGCAATGTTAAGGAGTCGGATGTTCTTATGTTTTGGTTTTTTCGTAAGAAGGTATAGAATGTATTTTTACTTTCATTCTTTTTGGTTTGGTTGATCTTGAAGAGGCAGCACAGTCAAAGGGCACAAAATGCAAAAGGTAGTCAGGCTTCCTAAGATTGTATGGTGAAAAGTCTCCCTCTCAGGCATGTTGCCTAGCTACAAAATCCCTCTCTTAGGAGGCAACCAGTGTTACTAGGTTCTGTACGTGTGTGCTTCTAGAGCGTTTTTACATACAGAAGCAAGTAAGGACAGAGGAATAACATGGACAAGGCAGTGTTGGTAAAAACCAAATTGATATGGGGGGTGCAGTGGGAGAACAGGAGGCAGAGATCATTTAGGAAGCTACTGAAATAGTATGAGTTAGAAAGGGCTTTAGTTAGGACAGTGGAAAGTTGATGCTGCAGACAGCATCAACAGGACTTAGTGATAGTAGGACGAAGAGGATGAAGGAGAAAGAGAAATTGGAGTTGGTTCAAGGATTTGCGTCTGGCAGACTCTTGAGGTTTCTAGCCTGGGAATGTGGTGTTTGAGTTGCCGTACTCAGGTTGGCAGACACAAGAGGAAGGATTGTGTTTGAGAATGGAAGGCAAAAGATTGCTTTGTGCAGGAGGCATGCCATAGGCCAAATCATTGGCCTTGTGATGCACTTCCATCCAGGTGGTCTGGATTCGAGTCCTGAGTGCTGGGGTAGTGATGATCCACATTAGTCACCTGCTCGTGCGGGGCTGGAACTCTGAAGGTCATTTCAGAATGCAGCAGGGATTTGAGAACTGCTGTGCCAGGTGTTCAGTCAGCCATTAGTGATAGAAAGATGGTTTAAGATACTGCAGTTGTTGTAATGACCAAAGAAAATGGTTAGACCCTTCTATATTATTACTAGTTGTTTTAAGATTTCCCATTTAAAAGGAAAACTCCAAGTTTGAACTCTGGCACACAGTAAGCAGCATGCACTAAAGAGATAAGATTATTTCAGACTCACTACAGGGAGGAGAATCATTTCTTCAAAGTGCAGGTGAATCTTTTTCCTTGTTTTTATTTTGCAGACAAATGTTTATTCCTTAGTATTTGAAAATGTTACTGTTGAATGTTTAATGGGCTAATGAATGGTGGTGGATGTGTGGCTAGAAAAACTGAATGGACCGCTCATCTTTCATACATTATCTCTGAGTGGACATTGTCTTTCAGTTGTGACCACAGACCAGCGTGTATGGAGATGGCAGCCTGCACGTGGGTCAGAGACAAGTCATTTCAAGATTTTAAGGGTCAAAGCTTTTTTTCTGACTGGCCTTTGTGCTGCCAGTTGATCTTTCTTAAAGATAGGCATAACTCTCATACACTGAATGTTTTTCGGGAGTTGGGCGCTGCAGCGGGCACTCGCTGGCATTATTATCCTGTTATCCTCCTACCAGGCCCAATATAATTCTCATGTATGAGTAGAGATAGGCTCAAGTTGCTGCCCAAGGATGATGCCCTTAGTGCTCCTGTCACAGACTGATCAGGCCCGCAACCTCCCAAACAAGTGGATAGTGAAGACTTAAATAAATGAGACAAGTGGTATGATTTTTAGGGCTCCAGGAGGATCAAAACCCTCACACAGAATTTGAGATTCTCTTGGGGCTTAGACAGGGAACTTCTCTGGGCACCCCATATTTATTTGGTTTTCAAAGAGGGAGGAGGGTAGAGTGGAAAATGTGGAAAACTGAGCAGGACCTTAGAGTGGTCCAAGGACTTTTCCAAGTCACAGACTATGTTAATTTAGGAGCAAGGATCTCATGCTAATTAAGGAGAATTATCTTAGGAGAGAGTCTCTAGGTTGACTTTCACTACAGAGTGAAATGCGTGAAGCTACAGTCTTTATTTAGTTAATTGGGATGGGAGTCAGGCGTCCTCAGCTGTGACCTTATCCTGTCCTTTGAGGCATCACAGCATCACAGGCCTCAGCCGGAACCAGTGACCCATCGAGGTTCACTTACTATGAATCCACTACCCATCTCCAGACAGGGAGTCTAGGCCTTGGACAGACTTGCAAGTAAACATGCAAAGCCAGTTGGTTAATTTTAAATCCTGCTCAGCAGTGCTTCATAGTGGTCTCCATCACTCCTTCCTAGTCTTGATGCTGGAATTAGATCAACCAGGCAAGGTGGCGCACGCCTGTAATCCCAGCACTCGGGAGGCTGAGGCAGGAGGATCCTTGTGAGTTTGAGATGAACCTGGACTACAAAGTGAGTTGAAGATAGCCTGAACTGCATAGCAAGACCCGGTCTCAAAAAGAAAAAAAAAAAAAAAAAGAACCCAGATCTGCCTCCCAAGCCAGTGCCCTAGCCTAGGATCCACACCACCTTTCACATTATGAGTGATCCTTTAAACTTTCTTTTACTGAAATGACTTATGCTGAGTGTGAATACTACTTAATTATTAGCTATACCTAAACTAATAGTGGAGCAAGCCCCTTAATTAAGATCAGTAAAAACCTCCCAAAGCCTTTTGGCTTTGGTGGCCTTGGGGCCTGCCTTTCCTTCCCAGCCTCCTAAATGCCCTGACTCATGTCAGGCTGCATTGTCTGTGCTGATTAGTGGTGAGAGCTTCCTAGCATTTGGTGTAATAGACATTTACCTGGAGCTCAGGTTTCTGTGTTTAGAATTCTCACCTAACCTTTATGACACGTGCTTTATCCTTACCAATCAAAATGATAGGAATTCCTCCAAACTCTCTCCTTGGCATCCTCCCTGCAATTCAGTTTTTCATCCTTCAAGGCTCATTGTAGACACTTTGTGTCTCCATGAATCCTTTTCTGATTCCTTCAGCTAGGTGTATTCTGATCCTTCTTGTTTGTTTCATTGGTTCATATATGTTTTATTAGTTACTTAGCTTGGTTGTCTTCAGACTCCCCAACCACAGTCATTACCACTTGATTTTAAGTTCCAGTGGACAGGAACTCTTATTACATGTAAATCTCTCTTAACTCTTTCACTAGTGTCTTTTATATAGTAAGTGTTCAATAAAATGTGCTGAATAATAATGTGTTTAGGATTTTTTTTTTAATTTTAAACAGAAGTAAGAGATTAAAGTAAAACAATTTCACAACAGGCCAATAAGAGAGTAACAATAATCAACACACTGCATATTGTTATATTCACAGTAGTTGTTTAGAGTATAAGATATAGACATGAAACATTGTCCAGAAAATTATTAGCACAAAACTTTCCCCCTCAGTGAATCAAGAGAAATCAGCTATATGCCTTTTTTTTTTTGTTATGACTGCTATATTATTTTCAAAAGAACATTTCACCTTAAAAATGAAATCTGATTGTGAGTTCGAGGCCAGCTTGGGCTACAAAGTAAATGCAAGGCCAGCCTGAGCTACATACTGCGACCCTGTCTTAAAAAAACTAGGGCCGGGAGTTTGGCTGAGTGGCTTAAGCACCTGCCTGGCAGTTGTGAGGTTTTGAGTTCAATCCCTGGTGCCACCAAAAAAAAAAAAGAAATCTGAAAGTGACCCTGTGAAAACTACTTTTCACTGAAAATTCTTTTTCTTTAACGATCTTAACTAAGTTTTTATATACATACATAGATTTTCTTTCATTTTGTCACACAAGTGCAACAATACAATGGTTACATATGTGTGATTTATTTAGTTCACTAAGAAGTATATTTTCAAGGCGCATAGGATGTAGTTTTAACTGGATTTATATAGTCTTTTGTTATCCCTTCCATAAAAGTAACATGTTGGCCAGCTGTGGTTGTGGCAGCAGTGCACCTGTAATCCTGGCACTTTGCAAGGTTGAGGTAGGAGGATTGCTGTGTGAGTGACTTAGCAAGATTGTCTCAAAGTGGGGTAGGGAAATGTAGCTCAGTATGACGGCTATGGGGTTAATCCCCAGAGTGGGGGAAAAGAAATCACATGTGTTTAAAAAATTGGAAAGCATGGGGGCATAAAAAAAAATCTCATTGTCCTATCACTCACTACTTAATTGAACAATGTGTAGAATAAAAATACAGTGTTCTCAATTGACAGTTTCCATTTGGCAAGCTTATTCAGAGGAATAATGTTTTCATTTAAATGGGCAGGGTTTGTTTGTTTTTGAGATAGGGTCTCACTCTGTAGTTCAGGGTGACTTAAACTGTGTGGTCAGACTGGCCTTGAACTCATGGTAATCCTCCTGCCTCAACCTCCCAAGTGCTGGGATTACAGGCATGTGCCTCATGCCTGGTTTAAATGGAGAGGGTCTACACGTGAATCTTGACTTCTGTCAGAATGGTATTTTAGTCAAGAGAAGCTGTTATTTTTACGAGTAGGGAGAAGAAAGCAAACAGTAGATTGTAGCTTCTTTACCATTATGTCAAAGATCTGTGGTTTAGAGGCCCAGTGCAGTGTGTGCAGATGTAGCCCCAGCTACTTGGGAATGTGAGGCAAGAAAATCCCTTGGGCCCATGAATGGAGTTGAGGCCATACAGTTTAACTGTCATAAATATCATGTTAATTTAAGAACAGAATTCTAGATCTAATCTTGGAAAATCGTTCCCTCAACCTAAAGGACCAATAGAAGTAGCTATTACCAGATAGCTGGCCATTCATTACTTGATACATCCTTACTTAAATTAGCTGGTCTTATATTACATTTCTTAATACCTAAAAACTAATGGAAGCCACAATTTTAACAGAGGCCATTAATTCTGTATCACATTTAGTACCCAGACTATAGTATTCCTAATTTATAATATAAGCATGACACCTGGACTGCCTCCAAGATAATTTGTTGGTTGCTTCCTCTTGTCCAGAAAGCACTGCTAACAACATTCAGCATTTGAGGAAGATATTGTTGCAGGCCAGAAAAGAGTGAAGTCGACCTTTTCAGTGACTTGGCCTTCACCTCCTCAGTTTGTGGAAGGAAGGCCAGTGATTCATACCAATTCTATAAGTTCCCCAAGCCACAGTTGCATGAGAAGAGCTAATGTTAGAGGAAGAAACATTCTTATTTTTTGTTTCTTTTTCTTCACACTGTTGTTTCCGAACCCTCACTTCAGCATGTTTTGCAGCAGTTCAGGGCAAAACAACTGCCCAGAGTAGCCTAGAAATTATCTTCTCAGGTTAATGAAGTATTCTGGATAATAGGCTTAATTTGAGTTTTTTGTTTTTGTTTTGTTTTTTTTTTTTTTTTTTTTTTTTTTTTTTTTTTTTTTTTTTTTTTTTTTTTTTTTTTTTTTTTTTTTTTTTTTTTTTTTTTTTTTTTTTTTTTGCGGCACTGGGGATTGAACTCACAGCCTTGAGCCTGCCAGGGCAGGCGCTTAAGCCACTGAGCCAAACTCCCGGCCCTGGTTTTTTTGAGGCAGGGTCGCACTATGTAGCTCAGGTCGGCCTTGCTCGGCGTTGTAGCCCAAGCCGGCCTCGAACTCACAATGCTCCGCCTACCTCAGCCTCCTGAGTGCTGGGATTAAAGGCGTGCGCCACCACGCCCGGCTCTTAATTTGATTTTTAATCTCATATTTCCCAAGCTAATAAGGAATAGCTAGCTATTTTGCTTGGAAATCTAAAATGTAAAATAGGCCATCTATTCCTGCTCTTTGAGTTTTGTCAGCTGTCAAGGGCAGTCCCATTTGTTTAGCAGAATGTGAGTTTTGCTTTTAGATTCCATTTTTACACTTTTTATTACAAGGTTGAAACTTTCCATCCTCCTGCTTCACTCAGGTTAACGCTTCTGTTTAAGAGATTCTAGTGATCTTGACGCAGACTTGGTCTCTGGAGAGTCAAGAGACACAGGTTTCATTTTGATTATTGCTTAGGAGAAAGTGATTGCAAAGGGAATACATGGCTTGCTTGTTAAAGCAGGTCGAACATCGTAATCTATATAATTTCATCTCCAGAGAACAGAAAGAACTGTTAGTCAAAGCATGTTGCACTTCTCCTGAATAACTTGACAGTTGAATGTATTTTTTCAGTAATCCTGCTTTTTGTTCCCATTGGGATAATCATTTACAGATAAAACATTTCACAGTCCTGAATCACGGGGGAATGTTCTTAAATGCCCTGAGAGTGGCAGCTTAAGAAATGCTGATGTAAGTGTGGTCTGTTCCGTTTGATAGGAAATTGAACTTACATTCAGTGTCACTTTCCTCTAGTTACGTTGCATGTTGCAATGCCTTTGGACAAGTGAGGCTGGCTCTGAGAACACTGGCTTGCCGCATTTCAAGAACCTTGGCACCTGAAGAGATGGCTGTGGCATTCTAAGGAATTTGCTCAACCATTTTCTCATTAGATGAGGCCGCGCTGCGGAGCATCCTCCGCTGATTCTGCCATTCAGCTCTTGCTGTCCCGCCAGATCCTCCTCTGAGCTTTCAGTTCACTGTGCTCGTCCTAGCAGACGAGATGTTTCACTGATGGGAAAACAGTCCCCATAGTGCCAGCTTGCTTCATTGGAGTGTGAGGCTTGAGATAAAATGCCTCAAGACCCTCAAAGATCCTAGGAGCATGGACAGCTAGTGTTTGAAATACTGCCAGTCTATGCTAAGTACTTTTTTTGCATAAAATAAAATTGCCAAGTTTCTTTATTGATTCCAACATTGTGTTTTGGTTTGGTTTGGTTTGGTCTGGTTTCTTTGAGGCAGGGTCTCACTGTGTAATGCAGGTTGGCTTTGAACTGGCTTTTATGTAACCTGGGCTGGCCTTAAACTAATGGCGATCCTCCTGCATCATCCTCCTGAGTACAGGGATTACAGGTGTGTGGCACCTGGTCTGGCATTGATGTATATGTTAAAACTGAAGGTTAGTATTTTTTGGGCATAACTTCTAGAAAATTTTGTTTTATAAATACTTGCATGCAAGTCTGAAAATGAGTGTAGCAGGAGATTAAGAAAAATGCCAGCGTCACTCTGAAGGCTGGTGGTCGTGGAGAACAAATGCTGGAGTGGCGCTGACGTTGGCTTGGTTTGAAGTCTCAAGGTGAGCCTCTAGCAACTACAGTTAGGTGGCTGGGTGTGACTGGGAAGATAGGATTTTTTAAATTCCACAATTTGAGTTTACACCAAACTTCTTTTCCTTGAACTTTTGGCCTAGAACAAAGCTATTAAGTAAAATTCTGCAATGAATAAAAATCTAAGTGATTTAGTTTTGTTTTCTGAGTACAGCAGAGCTGTATGGTGCTGGGGAATGACCCCAAGGCCTCACACATGCTCCACTTACTCTATGCCACTGAACTGTATCCCAGCCCTGAAACTTTTTTTTTATGGTTATAAATGCAGTAACAACAAAAACACATTAAGTAGCATAATGAAAATTGGTTGTTAATTAGAGTTCTTTTCCTACATATGTAAGTTATATTTCACTGGAGTGTGGTGGTACGTGCCTGTAATCCCAGCACTCTAGGGTTGCTGAGCAGAAGGATCACAAGTTCAAACCCAGCCTGGGCAACTGAGCAACTGTCCTGTCTCAAAAAAAGTAAATAGTGGGGGTATAACTCGGTGCAAAGGCCCTAGGGTTTAATCCCATGTGTGTGTAGGGGAAAGAGGAATACATTTAAATGATGGCACACATACCAGAAATACTCTTTTTCCCCTCTGAAGTCTTAACTTTAGAAGATCAGTCTACAGGAAACCTAATGGCATACTGTTTTCAAATATCTATAAATGCTGTGTTTTCTAGTAGATCATTTCCCATTTCACAAAACTTGATAGTTCCACTTAAATAATAAAAATGAAGGAATTTTCTGTGTCCTATAATCTCTTAGCCTTTTGCTCAGTTATTTTGGTTATGTAATAACCATTATCTTAATCTAATAATGGCTGTAATTGGATTTTGGGTCAAAGGAAACACTTAAGCCAGACGTGTGCTCCCAGAATGTTATTAATGGAGACATAAGATGATTGCAGAGAATTAAGGGAAGTCTCTTCTGTATTCAGTGCCAACTCTTTATCTTGCCATTTGAAGCCTTTCTGGTTGCTAACTTAGCCCACCTCTGCAGCTTCTCTCTACCTCTGCAGCAATTATATCATTCTGACAACCGGATACTTGACTGTTCTTAATTGGTTATCCTATCTGCAACTGTAATTTGATGTCTAAAATGAGAAAAAATTCACAGATAAGCTAATTGGCAGGCAATTCTCATTCCTAGGATAAAATCAGTGGCCCCTGTTGTCAAATTTGTTGCTCTCCATATGCTCCCTGAGCGGTTCATCCACCACTATGGTGTGAGTTCTCAGATCCAAAACCTGGCCCTCGCTTGCTTTGCCAGCTGCAGATTCAGGGTCCTGGCTTCATAGAGAAGTTTCCCACATGTGTCTTGCTTGCACCTGTGACTCAGTGCATCAGGACAAATTCAGTGACTTCTAGAGGCATTTCCACACCCTTTCCAACTGTGGAATCATCCAGTTATACTCATTCTGGTTCCACAAATCCAGAAACCCTATGTTGACGTAGAGTCTGGGGACCTTTTTTGTATTCGTTCTTTCCTTTGTATTCCCAGTAATTTTCTAGTCTGTTTTTCTCATTACTCTAACCTAAAATCTTACAGTTGATACCTAACCTTTAACCACTTACCTCTCCCAACCCATTTTTTTTTG
>RJWM01034316.1:0-19823 GCA_004363535.1 Dasyprocta punctata | reverse complement strand
GCCATGAATCCTTAGTTCAGTACTGCCCTACTCTCCTGGTAGACATCAGAGAGAGAGGCAAGAAGCCAATAAACATGTCTAAAGTTATTGAAGTTACCCACTGGAGCCTCCACTGAAAAGAAATTCTACCAAAGCAGATCCTGTGAGATTGATGGACACTTTATCAAACATAAATTCCTGCACATGATTGAGTGCCCTATACCTCTCCTAGGGCATGACCAGCCTCCCTCACACTCAGGTTCACTGTCCCAGACTTGATATTGAATCTGACTGTACCCCAGAAAAAAGAGTAGCACCTACATTAGCCTGTACTGCCTGATAATCATAACCCTCAAATTTTGAAAGACTCATTTCCAGAAGTATGAACAAAAGATTTACCCCCAGTGCGTGCTATCAATCATGCCCCACTGGCACCCAAGCTCTGTACCAAAGCAACCCCCACCCATATCTAACAGTACACTTCTTCTGCCTGTAAAGCCAGTTCAAGATTTCCAAGCTGCCAATGCCATCGCAGTTGCCCTCCTTGCACATTGCCTCAGTGGTCTGCCACCCATGGCCTGCTGGTATACCTGGACCTAAAAAAATATCTTCTGTCTTTGATTGGCTCCTGTCAACCAGCCCCTCTTTGCCTTAAACAGAAAGACCACAGTTCTGGACTTGAAAGCCAAACTCACCTGGACTCAACCTCCAAGAGGTTCAATGATGCTTCCTCAGACTGTCAATCCCTGGGAGCACCAGTGGCCTCTAAGGGCTGCCTCCCCCTTTGCCTCCATGCTCTAATGGCCTCTGTCCTTCTGATCACAAAAGCCAACAAGCTCACCTTAGACCAAAACCTAACTGTTCAGATGCCACATGCTGTACTGTGATGAACTGTTCTAAGAAAAGACCTCCTGACAGGTGTTAATGTATCCCCTGTTTACAGATGCAAGTAACTCTGTTAAGAATGAATTCCAACAGGTTAGTTATGCTTTGTTCATCTTGGGCAAAAGTATTTTGGTCAAAACTCTTCTGCATGGATGATCTGCCCCTTATACTGCTGTTTGGAGACCTGCCACCAACAACACAAAATAATCTGGCCCAGAGGCCTACACCCCCTCTGGGGATCCAATAGACTGAAACATCAACCCCAGGTAGAAAAATTTTACCCAGTATACCCTGAAGATCAGAACCAGACCCACTCCCATCATTTTCTCTACAAACTCAAACTGCAGTGCTGACATCCATACCCCTGCAGCCAGCGCAGGCTTCCGGGTCTGTGTCATTGGCCCTGACCTCATTCATTTTAGTGAGCTCTCTCCATTGAAAGATATATAGATAGATCACACAGAACTAAAACATAACCCTATAGAAACAGCTTATAGCCAGTTAAAAAATCAGATATGTCTGTAGACATTCTCGCACACACATATAACCCAGCTATCTGTTAACTTCCTCTGCAAGTTTCAGAAATCCCACTTTAGGTCTGTTGGAAAATTTATGAGGACAGCTCCTCTGAGGCTCACTTGGAGGAGACAATGCACACATGACTAAACCCTGAGGACACCATTCACGAGATTGCTCCATGCCTATTCCCCTTGATTCTTCTGTCTTTTCAGGATGTTTACTCCAGTCCTTGTTTCCCTGCCCCCTGTATGGCAAGTTACCCCAAGAGAATAGAACAATCAGTAAAACACTTGACCAAGATTTAATGAGTGCCTAAGTCACAAAGAACACTCTCCTAGATCAGATTAACTCCATTGCTACCTTGCCAGAGTAATACTACAGAACAGACAGGCCTAAATTATCATGCTTCCTATAGAGCAATTTAAGGAAAAGCTCTGTAAAAAGACAACTTTGGGGACCTTGGCTAGAGTCCATCCTAGGATCACTGAAAATCCTAAATTCTAGTTGGGTCTTGTCTCAGAAGACCACATGTTATAGGCCCAGCAAAAATTTGCCAGGAAAACTAAAAGAGTGGGGGAAATGGAGCAGAAAATGCCACCCCCAACCAGTGTATTTCAGTTTGTTAGTTGTTGAGGTGAGAGTCCTGTTTTTGATCAGGATGCTCTTGTCTTTTAAAAAGGTTGGTCAGTGTGATGCATATTTGGTCACTATGATGCACATTTTATAAACCAATCCCCAATTGACAAGCCATTCTGCCTCTGTATTTCCTGCTTGCTTATCTCATATAAGCCCTATGCCACTAGAAATCAGGGCCTAATATTTTGGGAGTGATTTCCATCAGTGCCCTTTGATGTAAATAAATCTGCCTCCAAATCTTGGGTGTCATTTTGGTGTTCTGCTTGCCATTGCAGCCTTTTATTAAGTTAGCTAATTCTTTCTTCTTCTAGCTTAAATTTGTTATTGATACCACCAGTTTTTCAATCCTGTAATAATCTTTCAAAATCTTGGAAATGGTTGGATTCATTTTTCAATATTTTCTATCTTTTTTCTCTATGTTGAAAATTTTATTTGAGTAGTCCTTCTTGCTGTATTTTTTTTCAACTATTAGATTTCTTTTTGCAAATTTGTAATGTTTACTTAAATTCTTGTGCAGTAAGTCCAACATCTGAGTGTATGAGATATAATTTCTCTTAGCTATTCTTGTGTATGCTCAAACAATCTTACGTGTCTCATAATTTTTTTGGATATTTGTCACTTTCACTGATGCAATATGACAATTATAGAAACAAATTCACTCACTTTATGGGTTTCTGTGGTTTTAGGATGACCCTGTTAATTTGTTTAATGACCTTCCTTGACTAGTTCAGTAAAGTGGATTCTTCATAGTCAAACCAGTTGACTTTCTGGTTAGTGAATAAACAGGTAGAAATATCCTTAAATAGCCTGAAAAAATAATTCTTCAAGAATTCCACATGTGTACTGGGATAAATGTTCAATAATCCTGTGAGAACTTTCCAACTTAACCCAACCCCTCACTTTCTCCATATATAGAGTTACAATATGAGTCAAAGCCGTAACTTTAGATCCTTCTCAGATTTTTCAGACTTTTTTTGTATACATATACAGCAATGATCACAAGAACAACTTTTCAGTTTCTTGGGAATATATTAGTATTTTCAAAGCCCACTGTGAGTATCTCATCTTTCAGATATTTCTTTTAAAGATTTTTGGGCAGGTTTGTACATAACACATAACCTCCTATCCTGGGCTGCTGGTAAGTAAAACAGTAGCCGCTGATTGTTTTTGACACACATCCTAGAGGCAGGGGTTACTCACTGAGAGAGATCTGACTCAGGTCAAATAAAATGAAGACTGAGACTACGACTTTTTTGGGATATAGCAGGCAAGCTAAACAGTGATGATTCTTTGACCATAATTTTTAATGGACTCCAAACTCATCTGCTTGCACCAGAGACTCATTCTGATTTTCTTGGTTACACCAGTTCCAAAAAGGCTGGTATGAAGGCTTTCATGATGATAGCTGGCAGGAATATGACTAGAACACATCAATATGCTTACCCAGATTTTTCTTTAAAAAGAGTCTTCAAATTGCTTTAAGCTTCAGTTATTTACAGAGTTCTAAAACATTAGATTTTGTTACATTTTTGCTAGAGATTCTGTTTCTGTTTTTGCAAGTTCTTATGGAAGAGGAGACTTGCAAAAGTCTTTAATCTGATGTCTGGAAGTCCCTGTTCCCAGACTTTTGTGTCTTTTGTGAACTTTTATTATATTTTTATTCTTGATTTAGAACTCCTCTTAAGAAAATGACTCAGTTTATACAAATTTCTTTGTGATTTATGCACTCTAATTTGTTACTTTTTACATTACAGTGATAGTAAACAACTCCTTCAATTGATGGTATCTCTTTTGATAATTGTTATTTTACTTATGTATACATACACACATACATTCCTCTACTTAAACATCTTTTCTCTCATGTCAGTTCATCTGTGGAGAATAAAATTTATACATGTTTTTGTCTATCACGTTGATTTAGATCCTGTATTTATTACTTATTGCTGAATTGAAAAACCCATAGATATTAACAATGAACCTGCTGATAACATTTAATAAATATCTATTTTGAAACGTTTATTTTTATAAAAAATTCTAAAGAATTTTCTTATTATTCATAAATACACTTTTCACCAAAAAATTACTTATGTTATCATCTTCTAGTTTGAGGAAATTTAAACTCTGAAAGAACAAGTAATACACAAATATTAGAAAAATTCTTGATTTTGAAATAGTTTACCAGGTTGTATGACAACAAAATTTGGAGATAATATCATTAGTAGGAATGCCAGTGTAAACTTGCCATTTTTAATTGAACTTCATGGGTATATAAGATATATAAATTAAATTCCTGCCATGTTTAAGTCTGTTTAAGATAAAGTATATACGTACTCAGTCACAGAAAGAATATTATTTAATGAAAAGCCGCAGATGACCAAATAATCTTAAAGAAAATTACTGAAGTGTTTCAAGTAGACAGGGAAATGCATGGGAAAAAATATGACTCATGAACACAATGTTTTCGTTGAATTAAAAATGACAGTTTTTCTCACAAACATCCCACAAGTTTCAGTTAGAATTTTCCTCATTCCCATTCTTTAGTGCCTATCTTTTTCATTCCTTTCATTTCTGATGACTGTATTAGATTCCAAATTAAACAAGTAAGTGAAAGAAAAGGTTATTGGGATTGGAACTAACGCTATTATTTTGACCTTTTTACATGAAGTACAGACGAGGATCATTGGTTTCAAAGGATCTCAGACAACAGTTTCCAGTCATAGGACCCTTAACCTGACCAGATTTTAGAAAACATGTACTATTCACCCCCAGTAGTCGTTAATGAAACAGAAGAGTGAAGGGTTACCATAAGGTTATGCCTAGTTAACTAGGCTCTAGCTTCCCAGAGTTGCACAATTAAATTCAAACATCATATGCCCCACAAAACACTGAGTTAGTTACAAATAATCATTTACTAAGAAACAATAAATTCATCCTCAACTAGGAGAATAGTGAAATAATTAAAAGTAGAAAATATACCTTGAGTTATGGAAAACCCTGTAACTTGGTCTAAGTGTACTAGAAGGAAATAGAGGGGCATGTTCTATGGTAAAGGGAACAGGAATAAAATATGGAATAAAATAATCTGCTGACAAACAAATCATCTAAATATAACTATCAAGCAATTCAGCAAATATTTTCACTTTCTCTTCAATGCAAAGGATAGTAAACACTGTGAAATAAATTGACCCCAGTGTGCAGTTGAGTACGAACCCCCAGGGATGATGCCTCCACATGGGTGAAGATATGAATGCCTGGCAAAAGCAAATCCAATATGTACTGCTCTAGGAATGAAGAATTCCGTGCAATCTTCTTTTTTTAAAAAGGGGCTTTTTAAAAATTAGAAAATAATTTCTATCGATCATTTTCCTGTGTAAGTATTTTTATTTCTACAAGTCCTCATTTAAAATACTGAACCAGCAAAGAGAATGTTGAAAACATGAAAATGTGAATGAACTACTCTTTAGCTCTCCATCTAGTTTCTCTGAAGGTCACAATCCATGGTACTCAACGTATAAGACAGAAAATTTCTTATGTTGATTTATCAAGAATTACAAAAATAAACTCAATATTATCATCTTTTTTTTGTTCCCTATCACATTCATTTTCTAAATTACTTTTTTCCTGTGTTAAAAAATATTGTATATACCATGATATTTAAGTTATGAAAAAAATTTACCTATTTATAATTTTTAGAAATATTCAATTCTTTTTTATTCATTTGTTCATTTTATGTCTCCTCCTCTATAAAATTCAAGCTAATGAGTGCCAAAAGTGTCTGTTTTGTCTACTTTTCTGTTACCAAAATCTAAACCTATATTTGACATAAACATTGAACTAAATAATTTTTAGTAGGTAAGTTTTCCTTACTTTCCTGACAAATATATTTTTCAAGAATTACACCAAGCCCATAAGCTATACTGTTCAACTGGAAAAAGAAAAGAAACATTCCAAGTTTCTGAAATATTCAAAGTATAATGAAATTTGTATTTCTTTCTCTGAGAAGTGTGTATTCATCTCAGATGCCCATTTTTGGATTGGGTCCTTGAATTTTAGGGGCCTGATTTCTTTTAACTCTTTATATGCTTTAGATAGAAGTCCTTTGTCTGATGAGCAAATAAATATATGAAAAAATGTTCAACATCAATGGTCATTCGGGAAATGCAAATTAAAACAATGCTGAGATTCCATCTCACTCCAGAAAGAATGGCCAAGATTAAAAAATCAACCGACAACAAATGCTGGAGGAGCTGTGGGGAAAAAGGAACTCTTCTCCACTGCTGGTGGGAGTGTAGACTGGTGCAACCATTGTGGAAAACAGTGTGGAGATTCCTCAAGAAGCTAGGATTAGAGATCCCATTCAACTCAGCTATCCCACTTCTGGGCATTTTCCCAGAAGAACTGAAAACACCATACCACAGTGATGTTTGTCCACCCATGTTTATAGCAACACAATTTGTAATAACCAGATCTTGGAAACAACCCAAGTGCCCATCAATCCAAGAATGGATAAAAAGATGTGGTATTTTTATACAGTGGAGCACTACTCAGCTATTAAGAAAGATTGCATTGAGACTTTTGTAAGTAAATGGTCATGACTTGAGACCATATTCATAAGTGAGATAAATCAAACCCACATGTGTAAATACCGTATTGTCTCCCTAGTGTAAGAAACGGAAAAGTATGCACAATCCAAAATCTATAATAAATACTATGTAAGGGTAAAAAACAGCTCAAAGAGCAAAAGTAACTGGGAAGGGAAAAGGCGGAAAGAGAAAAGGGAAGAGGAAAAGATATAAACCTGTTTATATGTATATGTAATATAACTAAAATGAACACACTGCTGAATGTATTCGTTATTGAGAAAGAATAGTTAATACTCATATGATTGGATCAATTTTACATGTCTATATCTGTTAATGTAAGTAACCATTTTGAAGATAACGATGCGCAGTGTTGCAACCTTTGCCAAGTTTCTGTCATCCGGTTCTGTGAACCTGCAATGTTGCTGTTGTGCATTTACTCTAGTCGCTTGTCTCTTTTGCTTGTTGTCTTTGTTTTATAAGTCTTTTTTTCTGTTTTTTCTTCGCTTTAAAAAAAAAAAAAGTATAATGAAAATGGGTTGAACTCACAGCCTCACGCCTGCCAGACAGGCGCTTAAGCCACTGAGCCAAACTCCCAGCCCTAGTTTTTTTGAAGCAGGGTCGCACTACATAGCTCAGGCCTGCCTTGCGCTCGCACTGTAGTCCAAGCCGGCCTCGAACTCACAATGCTCCACCTACCTCAGCCTCCCGAGTGCTGGGATTAAAGGCGTGTGCCGTCACGCCCGGCGCTGAAAATGAACAAAATTTAAAGGATTTCAAAATTCAAAATTTGAATTCAAAATTTTAACTTCATGTCAAAATACAGATATTTAACTTTTTGCAAATGGTGAAGATGTCTTATAATGGAGTAATATTTTTTTTCTTTACATACACACATGGTGAAAAAGCTGGGAGTTCCGTGGTATCTAGAAAGCCATATTCAGAAAGATTTACTAAACAAAAATGCCAATTCAAAAACTCTTGGCAATCTAGCACAAGACTGAAAGAATCAATGCAAATTGTAACTTCCAGCAGACCAAACTGGACTACAGGACAATAATGACTGTGTAAGCTTGTGAGCAGGATAGGATTTTCCAAATGTTTGATTTTTGGGTCTGGATTTAGTCATCTAATCCCAGAAGGAGAATCAGTTTGAAATGTGCTTCCTCTAATAGCTCTGCTTTATTTTAATCTTTGAAATTACTACGGTTTGTATCTGGACACTATTTATACATATTTATTGCAATTCTTCCAACTATAACAATTGTTTGAAATGCAGAGTTGTGGTATTCTAGCTGACATTGCTGTAGTTTTTGTCTTTGTTGTTGTTGTTGCTGTTGTTTTTCGTACTGGTGATCAAACTCATGACTTCGCACTTTGCCAGGCAGGTGCTTACCCCACTGAACTAAATCCCCGGCCCCTGATGTAATTATTTTTATAAAATATTTCTGAGTGTCATTTTTTTTTAGAATAGAGAGAACAGATAATAACTTCTTGTTTAATAGTGGATTTGCATGAATAACCTTGAGACCAGAATAAAAAAAAATAATGGGACATTTCTGAGGATTAAGAAGTCAGGATAATTCCTGAAAATACTTAAATAAAATACAAAAGTAGTCCCTGTGTTTAATATGAATTAATAAGTTATGGAAAAATTGAGGCTGATAACAGGTTTGGATCAAGTCTTTTGAATCCTCAAGGACTACAGACATTAGCTGCAATACTGATCCATTTAATTGATTAGGTTTCTAAACTATTATTTTTAAGTGAATAAATTTAAGTGTTCAAACATTTACAAAGTTTTTATGGAAACTACCATTTCTTATATTTATTCTTGCTTTGTATTCAATTCTGTTTAAAAAGTGCCTAAAATCAGTATTTAAAATAATTGTTTTTTTAAAATATTGTTCTTGTTTTGTGAACAAAATACGTATATGGAAATAATACTTGCATGATTATTTTTGGAATATGCAGTGTCTATTAAGAGAAAAGTGAAAACAATGCATCCAAAATGTTACCCATAGTCATTGGTGGAGTACCTAATTATAGCTCATTTTGTAGCTGCTCTCTGAGCCATTATGTAGCATTCTAATGTTAAATATTTAATTTAGGTAACTCAGATAATCAGAAAAAAAGATGAAAATGCAAAAAAGTCAGTTGAGAAAAGTAAGTTAGCTTAATATCAGTAATTTTTACATACTTTTAAAACTTTTAATATAGTTTTATTTTTAAAATGACAAAATAAGGGAAATTTAGAATTGACTTGTTTTATAATAGATGATACACAATATTACCTTTCAGTGACAACATTACATTTTTCAAAATATGTTTTAACCAACTAGTGATTCTGTGTCTTTCTAATTGTAGTATAGAGAGACAATATGAGAACAATATACAATAATGAATAATACTGTCATTAAACTTTAAGCAGCCATCTGAAATAGCTACAGAAGTTGCAAAAGCAAAAACAAGTCTTAAAAGTAAGAAACTACCAGAATGCATTATTAAATATCATTGTATTTCCAGCTATTAATTTTGACTCATTTTGAAATATAATGATCATTCTATATGAATTATTAGAAGTAATAGTTAAATTGTCTTTGATAAAATCAGATGAGAAAACATAGGACAGCTGAGATTCAAATCAAAGTATTTCAATTTCATCATCACACTACCAAATTTGTTGGTTGTTCTCTAAAATCATGTAGATTAGAAATGGGCAATATATTCTATAATACAGAGGTAGCCAGGTGTGGTGATGCCCACCTGTAATCAGAGCACTGAGGAGGCTGAGGCAGGAGGGTTGCTGTGAGTTTAAGTTTAGCCTCGACTACCAAGTGACTTCAAGGTCAGCCTGAACTGTATAATGAAATCCTGCCTCAGAAAGACCAAAATAAATAAATAAATAAATAAAGTTTAAAAAAGGAGGTAGCAGCAATGAAGATCAGTCACAAAATTTTATAAGACAAAGTATTAATTAGCATTTAACTATAAAGTTACTGTATGTATCCTACTGTATAAAATGCACATGTCTTTGTATCTGCATATCTAGATATTTATACACAGATGTTTATGTATAGATTTTGCATGTTTTTTATAAAGAATTTATCATGATCAATTTCAATTTTCTAGTATTTTTATTTATTTTCATATAGTAAAATGATGCTTTAAAACTATATGATTCAATCTATCTCAACAGGAGTTGAGTCTCTGGTGCTTCTTTGGGGGTTGTTTAAGCAAGAATATGTGGTACTGTGTCATCTGAAATGGATCAGTATTGAATGACTATATACTGTTGACTCTAAATGTAGTGAATGACTGATACTTCAGAAGTGTCTTGACAATTATTCCAACAATTTTAGATATGAATTTTAGAAGGATTTTAACCTTGCTTCACCAAAAGCTTTGTTATTCATAATATTTTAGCATTGGTTACTGTTTGTGTTGGTTGATTGTGTGTTCCCCCAAGGACTCATAATTTGGATGGGGCTGAGTCTGGTGTTTGTGATTGGTTTGTTGTCCAGTGCTGGGACTGGTGATGTGAGTGCTGCACCTGCCCAGGGGTGGAGCCAGCATACAGTGTAAGGGTGAGAGGAACATGTGTCTTTCCTTTTTTACTCTCTCTTGCTGGGTTCGCATGCCTTGCTGTTTGGTGGCCACCATGAATGGCTGACCTGCCACACCATGCTGCCTTGGAGTCAACTAAGTATGGACTGAAACCTCTGAGAAACTGTAAGAAATAAACCTTTCCTTCCCTAATTTTGGGTGTCAGGTATTTTGTCTCAGCAATGAGTGAAAAGTAACTAAGACACTGTTCATGAAGAACACTAACAAAGTAACTAAGAAAATAAGGAATCCCAAGCAGAACCAATTAAAAAATGGCTGGAATTGAAAAAAAAAATTCAAGATTCATTGATTTATTCTTTCAATTAACAATTATGTACATACAAAACACTGCTATACCATCTGTAGTTTCAAGGAAGTTGTACATTTGTAGTCAAAAAAAAAAATAGTCCCATTGTAGCCAGGCATGGTGGTGCACGCCTTTAATCCCAGCACTCGGGAGGCTGAGGTAGGAGGAGCTTTGTGTGATTGAGCCTGGCTTGGGCTACAATGTCAGCGCAAGGCCCGTCTGAGCTACATAGTGTGACCCTGCCTCAAAAAAACTAGGGCTGGGAGTTTGGCTCAGAGGCGTGAGCGCCTGCCTGGCAGGTGCAAGGTTGTGAGTTTGAAGTCCAGTTCTGGAAAAAAAAAAAAAAAAAAAAGGCCCCATTGTGTCACGCACATATTTTTAAAAATCTTATATTGTGCTTGAAGTCTATTTGCATTGATTTCTTTATTTTGTTTTTAGTTTTTATTATTACAAGTTTGCAGTACTTAATTACTACATTCCTTGTGTGAAGTTGGGACATGTACGTAACACGCCTTAGTCCCTTTTTTCATCCCCTTTCTCTTCCCTTCCTCTGTCCTCCCTCCATCTTTTGATCTCCTTCTCCTTTGAGAAAGATTTGTCTGCCTACATCCTATTATCCATGTTTTAGTTTGCTCTTTATTTATATTTTGAATATTGGTTTTATACTCACTCATTTAAAGTCATGGTAGTATGATTGCGAAGCTTTGTTAGTTTTAAGGAAAAAAAGTGAAATTCTCAAGGATTTTTTTAACCCTAATAACTGCAGTTATAAAAAGGTGTGATTTTTGTTTGTTTGTAAGCACAACAGAAACATGTTTAATATAGCATAATTTAATCAGGGCAATGGAGTGTGGACCATGACAGAGGAAGTACAGGTCTCCAGGCAATAGAAGGTTTATGTGGAAATTTACACTTATTAAGGGTGTTTGGGTTTTCAGTTTACTAACATTATACAATAGCCAATGGGTTTACAAGTTTCATGTAACTTGTTGAGTTCATAAACTATATCAAAGTGCATAATATGCTGTTTCTGTAGATACAGTTGCACATTCAAATCTGTCATCCATTGAACTGTAAGTGAAAGGTTGCTTGCAAAATTGCATATCTGTGTCTTTATTGTAGAGTTTCTCTCATTATGTATCAGTACACAAAAGTTAGTAATTAGCAATAGGTTTCAGTTCATTAAACATGAATGAGCAAGACTGCAACTTTACTAGATTTTATTAGGATGTAATAACTCTCTTGACCTCCACCTAGGAGCAAGGTACTCACCCACCAGCAGGAGAAAATGAATATGGTAGCAGCTTCCTTTCTCTTTATGGATATGTAAACTATGTTTTACTCCCATTTGTATTAATGAGGGAAGAAAGTGTGGGATTAATTTTGTTTATCATATCCAAGCTGTAGTAAATTGTCTCATGAACGTGCACTTTTGAAGTTTGTGGCATGAATTGAAGTCAAAGATAATATTTTCACCTTTACTTTTATGAATAGAAACTTCAAATATAAAATAAACATTTAAAATTGCTTTTTCTCACAACATGCAGGAGGAGAAACAATTTTCTGAAGTTAATAACATCTCTGCAAAGGTTGTGGGGAAATCATGCAAAGCTAAACTGCATAGTACAGAAACCTGCTAAACAAAAAACTTTTTGGAACTTCTATTACTTTTTTTCTTTATTGTTCCATGAGATTTAAAAGTATGTTTAAAGAGTAACCATTTCTTTAGAAGATCGTGGAGGAGGCATTTCAGTACTCATCTATTTTTCTAGCAACAGCATTCAGCAAAGTAAAGGGTTTCTCAAGTATGTTTTCTTTCATTTTTATAAAAATGCATGTGAGATTTGTTATTTCTTAACCTATGCTTGAAATGTATGTAGAAAATATTTCAATAAAGCATAAGTTTTGGATGATGGTATTTGTTTTCCACACTGTGGTTTGATACCTGTGATTTTACATAATGGAAAAGATATAATATTCTTTTTTCATATTTGGCACTTGTTTGACAAAGAAAAATGTTAGAAAAAATACAAGATAGAATTTTAATATTTTATGAATAACAGAATTTATGATTCTTAAATTGCCTTACTCTCTTCTCTCTCACTCTGGCCAGAAATCACACTGAAGTGAAAACATCCACCTTGCTAAGTTCAACACCTTTTATTGTGCAATTCAAACAATGACCTTCACATTGACATTGTGAGTTTACTACAGATGACAGCAAACTTTCTCTTTGAGGGCCAGAAAGTGAATATTCCAGGCTTTGGGGAGCCATGTGTTTTCTACAGCAGTTACTCAAATCATTTATCAGAGAGTTAGAGCAAGAGTAGATGACTGCTTTCCAGCAAAACATTGCTTACAAACACTGACATCTGAATCTCATATAATTTGTATGCGTCATGAATTATACTTCTTTTTTTATAATTTTTCAAGCTTAAAAATATGTGTGAAAACTGTTTCAGACTGCAGCCCCTACAACGATGAGCAGCAATTCACCTCCAGCCTATGGGCCACAGTTTGCCTGCACCTGCATTGGCGGAAATACTTACTTGTTATTCTAAACGCAGGTTTCTTAAATTGTACATCTTTGATTCTTATCTAACCAGAACTCCAACACATTGATACATAAATATAATTCTTGGATCCTGTACGTTTCTTAACTGCTCAATCTCCTGCTGTATTTTTTGCCAATAACTTCCTTGTTGGTACCATTTGCTCTTATTTTAAAAAAAAATACAATGCTAAAATAATTTTATACTCATTTCCTTGGCCAATTATTTATTTGGCCATTCTACCTAATTTTATTGTGTAAATCCCAAAATGTAGATGTAAGTGATACAGGTAACAAGGGAAAGAATAATGACTGAATCATACAAGGCACATTTTCATAGACAGGTAAGTGAACAAAAAAAATGCCACGTATTAATAAAAAAAAAAAAAGTAGTTTGAATTCTCCCTATTAAAGTAACAGATTATTGACCATGGGTCCCAGTAACACCTATGGTCTGATGTAGGCAGGATTTGGACTTTTTATAGCATATATATTACAAATTATATTTACTACATGCTATGTGATATAAACAATCTGATATGTTTTTATTTATTTATTTTTGGTACCGGGGATTGAACTTACAACCTCATGCTTGCCAGACAGGTGCTTATGCCACTAAGCTAAACCCCCAACCCCCTTAAATTTTTACTTGAGTACATTCACAGTGTATAATTAATTGGTTGAAGTCACATTTTTTGTTTTTTGTTTTGGTACCAGAGATTGAGCTCACAACCTTGCACTTGCCAGACAGTTGCTTATGCCACTGAGCTAAATTCCCAGCCCTAACAATCTGCTATGTTTCAAATGAAAGTTTCATAATGCTTCACTGTTGTGTGTGTGTGTGTGTGTGTGTGTGTGGGTTGATTTCAATTTGTTGCACTCAAACTCTCATCGAGCCATTTTAGAAAGGAATTACTAGACCATTCCATAGTACCGTAATATATTAAGGATTGAAAACAAAACTCATATTGTAGGTTTTGTTTTTTTGCATTGAACTTTACTGTGATGTCAGTTTTCCAGAACTCTGTTTAAAAAAATACAAAAATGATTTTTATAATTTTCCATTCATACGGAAGTTAAATTTTATGGACTAAATTTTAGGGAAAGCTAATTGCAGAAATCAATAGCAGTATTTATTTCTGAATTTTATGCTCAGAAAATCACAACAAATGAATATTTTATCACATAAAATTCTGTCATAATCATATAGATCTATTTGCCGTAAAACATACCTCTAAAACACATCAAAATTTATGTTAACAACTTTCTTACTGGAAATTAATTAAACATTCAGTTTTCTCATCCATTGCATGTCAAACAGAATCAAATCACCACGTTACACTAATGGAGAAAAGTAGTGTAAATAGATACTGAGGGAAAAGATATTAAAGTGGCTGCTAATGTGTGAAACTCAAACTGGAACCTACTTCATCAAATATAACTAGGTCATAAATTGAGCATGATTGAAAAGTATAGAACTCGTTAAAATTTTAATTTGTTTCAAAAATGTATTAGTACAGTTATGCCATTGAAAGCAAAGATAAATGTTCCTTTGTGCTCAACCCTTCTTAGAGTATTATTTCTACAACTTCTTGAAGAGGTGAAGAAAACTTGCATTTCAAGAGAAAAACATTGAAGAGGAATAAAACCATAGGATAAGGAAAAAAATAAAGTTTGTTTTTTGAAGAGAATGCTATAAAGAAAAATACAAAACAGCCAGGAGTTTGGCTCAGTAGCTTAAGCACCTGTTTGGCAGGCGCAAGGTTGTAAGTTTGATCCCCCATGCAGCAAAAAAAAAACAAAACAAAACAAAACAAAACAAAAAAAAAACAACAAAAAACCAATAATGTGTAGAAAATTGAAAAGATTTTTGTTGCTAATAAGAATAATCTGACCATTAGCTGTGATCGTCAGCTCCACTGGGAGAAACACAACGCATAGTCCTGGGTGTGTCTGTGAACGACTGACTTGTAGGCCAGCAAACTGCAGGGGAGGTCACACACCCCATACAAGAGCGGTACCAGAGCAAAGACTTCTAGCCTGGATGGAATAGCAAAGGGAAAGAAGCAGGAGGCCCATCCAGTTTAAAGGCTCTGGTCTTGAGCATTTTCACTATTTGATGTCATCTTCTTCGTACATCATCCTCTAGGACCCCTGTTTCTTCTGCCTTCCAGTGCAGACTCATACCAGTGACTTGGACCTTACATGGGTCCTGCATCATGGGTCTCCCTTGCTCTTCTTGAGCTGAGCCCCTCCTGGATTCTCCAGGTTCCCAAGTGCGCAGGCAGTGATTGTGAATTCCCCCACCTCTGATCCCTCACTGGCCACTGTGGGTCTTTCTGCCTCTGATCTGGTAGCCTAATAAACGCTCTTGCATATTAATGCACATATTCTCTATCAATTATGTCCATTAGAAGACCTTAATCAATACAGGTAATATTCTGATCACAACACACTGTGTATATATTAAAATTACAGAGAAATATTTTTTCATTTTTAATGTAATATTTTGAAGATTATTTTGCAATACTGGGAATTGAACCAAGGACCTCAAGCCTGCTAGACAAATGCTGAATCACTGAGCTGCATCCAGAGCCCTCTTAGTAAGCTATTTTATTTTATTTTATTTTATTTTATTTTATCTTATTTTATTCAATGAACTGTATATTCCTACAGTAGCTCCATTGAAATGATCCTTGGATACTTTTTTTTTTTCCATTCCTAACCTTTGGCTGAAAAAAAAAAGCCCCACCTTAAAGTTAAAGTTAAATCTTCCTTTAGAGTCACAAAACCAGGATTGCCTTTGTAACGTCCTCCTCTGTCACTAGTCAGAGGAAGCTGAAATTCATGAGGAGGTTGTGGAGAAGATGCCGGCTTGCAATCTCTCCCTTGTGTCTTGGAGTCCAGGGAAGATAGAGGAGCTAGCTCTCATAGTATTTTAGGGACAGCGCTGACTAAACTTCACACTTAAGCACCAACACTATTCTCTGAATTATTGGTACTTGAGAGGTGGGCAGTCCAGACATCTGACACTAGTAACACTACCAGTGTGACTGAGCCACCAGAACAGTACTGATGTTTGGTGTTAACTGGCAAAGATATGACTGAAATTTCCTTCAGATTCACAATGTTCTGTAAGTGAGCATTCTCTAAGCAGTTATTCACAGTTAGAAATTTATTTAATTGTAGATATATGTAGTCTGGTTTTATGTTTTCTTTCTTTGAAAGATTGCCATGAGAGATTTATAAAATTTCCAAAACCACCACAGTAACTATGTAGTATTTCTTTGATCTTCCATCCTAGAACTCTGTTCATAAGAAAGTGAAATTTGCTTGGATTGCATTGTTCTTATCGAATTTAAAATGGTTTTAAGTCATGGCTTCCATTACCACATGGAACTTACAAATCATCTGTGGGTAATCTATCCAAAAAGTGCATTCAACATTCATATGATGTCCATTAGTAACTGGCTTTTGAAAAAAACATATTGACTTAATTTTAGTTTTCTCATAGCAAATTTTGTAGTTCAGATATTGTTATTGTCACTCTATGATATGAATGTTAGTAAAGACTTGGTGGCTGCCTTGGGGAAACTGTTTTCTGATCTTTATGGTTAAATTCAATTTCTGCTGTAGGTACTGCAGTGAAACAGTAGATTTCAAAAGGAACACTTCTATCATATTTTATTTCCTTACATGCAGATTTGTGTTTTAGTTATCTCTAGTACAGTTCATCAGTAAGCAACAGCTCATCAAATTGATTTTGCATATTTGTATATTTTGCCATTGCTGAGCAATCAATGGTTCATTAGCAAGCTATTAAAAACTGGCTGAAAATTAAACTAAGAACTAAGTTTTAAACACAAATTTTAGAACAACATTTTCTTACATAGGTTTCATTTATGAAGTGCTTATTATATGTTACCTACAGTATATGGACTTGGTCTAATCCTCCTAATCACAATGCAAGGAAGATATCAGCATCCAAATTTAAAAAATGGAGAAACTGAGATCAGGAATATCAAACAGTACCTATGATCTCATGCAGCTGGTAAATGATGCCATTCTTGACTGTGTGGTTTATTTTACTACTGATGGTTCAGTATCTTTACAGTTTCTCTCTTATTTCTGAGAACAGTCTGTGTGGTCTTTAGAGGCACTGTTTTTTATAAGCAACAGAATATTTGGAAGCAAGGAATGCAATGCGATTGGAGGTATTTGCTTGCACCAGAAAACGCCAGACCACGAGGTGTGTTTTATGAAATAGACTCCATTACTGTCCTCTTTAGCTCACCGAGGCTGGAAATGATAGACTACATCACAGTGCCTCAAAGAGCTAACACAGTTTCAAAACTTTCTACATGATTTTCATTGAGCCGTTTGTCGCCTGCAGAAGTGTATTCCTATCCAAATGGGCTCATGCCCATGATCTCCAGAGTTGTCCTTTCTAATAACTGCAAGTTACAGATTTTTCATTTTGATCCTGCAACACAGGCACATTCTAAAAAGCAGGAGAAGATAAAACAAACTATTTATTGTGCATCTCCAGCATACACAAGCAGTTCCCTCCCTGAAAGTTTAATGTTGTGATCCATTAGGGTTTCAAAATTATCGAATTGAGCTCATACTCTCAAGAGTTACTTCACTACATTTTAATTTTGCATGACCATAGTGTGATGTCCTCCCCACATGCTTTAATAAGAAATTGTATTATACTGGCAAAAACTTTCAATTTTGTAAAATTATCCATAGATTTTCATTGAGAATAACAGTGACTAACTGCCACATTCTCTGGCTTCTATGTTTGTTTCTAAACAACCTCCAAGTACATACGTTCACCGATGCAATTTTCAATTTCCATCATTGTTCTTGTTGTATAAATTTTGATAGAGCTAGGAACAAACTTAAGTGTTTGAAGGATTCTTTCTTAATTGTATCCCTATGTCCCTGAGTATGTGACAAATGAGAAAAATCTTTGTACTTTAGAAACACTAATTATTGCACAACTGGATTTTTTTTTTTTTTTTTTGATAGATACAAATTCCTCAGTGCTGCAGGGAGGCGAGGCGGTGTGGGCCTCATACGGCTTGGGCTCCATGGGAGAAGGTGAGAAGAACCTGAATAATAAATCATTGTGAAGTGTGTGGTTGAGAAACTGAGCAGGCTCGAGTGTGAGGGAGTGCAGGATGGGCCAGTATTCCGCTGCTTTTAGGAAGCTGGGACAATAAATTAGATAAACATAGCCTTCTTTACGGGAAGCAGAAAATACTGTGGCTTGTCCCTTGGGAAGTTTTATCTTTCAGGTTGTTTTTTTTTTTTTTGCCATTGAATAAACATGTGTGTACATTTTGTTTGTTTTACCTGTAGTTATACTGGAAATATTTTTTATTTTAGTTAAGCAAAAGAAAAAAGCAGGGGGCGGGAATAAACGCTATATATTTTTTTTCCTGCATTAGTATTGTGCCTGTTTTGAAAGATGAGTTTCCTAAAATCTTTTCAACTGAGATTTTCCTATATTAAAATTTGTTTTTTTGCCAGGTGTGGTGGCACATGTTTGTAATCCCCGTACTCAAGCGGCTGAGGCGGGAGGATCCCTCGAAGTTTGAGATCAACCTGAGCTACATAGTGAGATCGCGACTCAAAACAAAACAGTAAACAAAGATTTGTTTTTATTCCTCATCATCTTCAGTCAATCTCTGAGCTTCCAATTCCCTGCCTAAATGCTGGAGCCCTGATGAAGTGCTTGCCACGCTGTCCACGGCAGATATGTGAGGCCTCCTCAAAGGCGCTCTGTGGGGAGACCGTCCCCGAGGAGAATCTGTAAAACGCTTTGGCATCTTTGTGTCAGGAAACGTGAAGAGCCCCCTCTCTCCCGCACGCTCCTATTTCTTCTTCGTTCTCCTGCATGAAGTTGAGGTTCTCCAGCCTCTCACTGTGGAAGCAGATGCAGCAGAGATGAAGAGGACCCCGCACACGCTGACCCTCCAGCCCCAACCCAACCCTAAGAAGATCTTAGAAAATCTTGTCTTGAACGCCGAAAGCTGTGAGGGGTAAGGGCAACCGCACTTGCTCTGCACCGGCCTGACCGAGGCTGCCCAGGGCTGGTTTACTTTACGTGGAGCCATTTGTCTGTCTTATTTATTTTTCAAAGTGAAAAATGTATTTTAATAGAGAACATTTCATTTTTATAAAAACTTTATGTGTGGCACTAAAGTATGGATTTTGTTTATTCCTTAAATATGCAGATTTAAATAGGACATTTAAAAAAGTCCAATTATCTTAGCTGATATATTTATATAAGATATACAGATCTATAGATACTTTTCCCTTCCTGCTTTTCTCCTTTTCCCCATCCCAGCTATTCTCTCCTTTTGAGCAGTTTCTTCCCCTTTCACTTTCACAATATGTAGTGTACATTTTGAATCTTATTTGCTCTTTCAGTTTTTTACACCACAGAGACAATAGGATGTTTACACAAGTGATTCTGGTTTGTTTCACTTATAAGTATGGTTTCCAGATGCTTCTATTTACCTTTAAAAGTCTGGAGTTTATCCTTTTTTATAGCTGAGTAGTACTCCATTGTATAAAATTACTACATCTTTTTTATCCATCCCTCGGTTGATGGGCATTTGGGTTGTTTCCAAGATTTAGCTATTACAAATTGTGTTGCTATAAACATGGATGCTACTAATTCTATTTGTTCACTGAAAGGAACAGTTAGTGCTTATATTGTTTAATCAATTTTGCATGCCTGTATCTG